>JACEIK010001652.1:35058-91018 GCA_018107945.1 Datura stramonium | reverse complement strand
TATAAACTTGTAAAAGCCTATTCCTTATTAACGCAGAAAATTAACTAGGAAATTGCCTCCTCATATACATTCTTTGATCAAGGCAAATTGCAGATGATTGGTTGTAATAACTACATCCTCATATTTGTTGGTTTTGCTGACGATCCTTAAAGCAACATCGAGGAGCTGTTTACTGCAGCTAGGACCTTCGGGTATATTCTATTTCAACTGAGATTTCTGCTGGATGATAAATGAACACTGTGGCATGTCAGTTGCCAAAGGAAAACTGAAACTCAGCCTTTCTCTACTAGGTAGTTAGTATCTATAGAGCTGATTAGTTAATTTGAACTCTGTTTATGATCTGTTGAGAAGTTTCATTGTTTGAAAAGAAGTTGTATATTTACCTATGGGACATCTTACACATGAACAGACTTGCTAGTCTATTAGAGATCTTCTTTATTAATAGATATCGATCTGCATTCCATGGTCACGACAACTTATGAAGCATGATGCATTAGGATTTTTTAATCGTACAGGTACAGCTTCCCTCGGTTCTTTTCAATCACTTCCCTTCTCTTTATCCGCGATTCCCAACATTTGTTTTGCGAATATGCCTTTAATTCAAGTAAATATAGTGTCTGTCTATCCAATGACAGCAAAAATGCTTTATATTTCTTTTCAAGCTGATTCTATCTAGGATCTCCCTTGCGTTGTGCTTGCAGGTATTTAAAGCATTATTCTTGATAAGTACAAGCACCGTTAAGACATGATAAAATAAACTTATTACAAGTACAACTAATAAAGCCAGTTGTAGAAAACATAAAACTAAAACACCCCTAACACTTTCATTTATGTGGATTAATAAAACATTATCAAACATTGCTAACATCACCATTTTCCTTAGCAGCATCAGCATTCTTGGCTTCTTCAGTGGCTGTTAGTACTTCTTTCTTTTTCTCTTCTTCTTTCTCTTCCTTCTCCTTCTCCTTCTCCTTCTCCTTCTCCTTCTCCTTCTCAGCCTTTGCTCTCTCTTCTTCCTCAGCCTTCAATTTTGCTTCCTCCTTTGCAGTTTCAAGAGCTTTAATCAATCTCTCCAAGCAAGTGTCTGCATTTTCCTTTGAAGACTTGGGCATCAAATTCTCAGCAATATCAGCAGGAGTCATATTAGCTTCCTCCAATAAGCGACGAATCTCAGGAAAGTGAACATGAGATTCAACTACGTCAAGATAATTACGTGCAAGCACCTTGAAGGACTCAAAGCAACAGTAGGATAGGACAATATGTTTATCCATCCTCCCCCTCCGAATTAGAGCAGGGTCAAGCTTTTCCACATAGTTGGTGGTGAAGACAATAAGCCTTTCACCGCCAATAGCTGACCATAGACCATCAATGAAGTTCAAAAGTCCAGATAAAGTTACCTCACTTTTCTTTTCTTTAGCCTCTCCTTTCATCTTCTCCTTGATGACATCTTTCTCATCTTTTTCTTTGTCTTTCTCCTCGTCTTTCTTCTCCTTCTTCTTATTCTCCCGTTGACCCGTAAGGTCAAGGGAACAATCGATGTCTTCAATCACAATAATAGACTTACTTGTAGTGTCTATCAGCAATTTTCTTAGCTCGGTATTGTCCTTAACCGATGTCAGTTCAAGATCATAGACATCATATTGCAGGAAATTAGCCATAGCAGCAATCATGCTAGATTTACCCGTTCCTGGAGGACCATAAAGAAGATAACCGCGCTTCCGCATGCCTTGCCAATCTTTGCATAATAGTCTTTTGACTTGCTAAATGTTTAAGAGATCATCATAACCTCTTGCTTCTTGTCTGGATCCATGGCCAGAGTATCAAATATTGATGGATGCTCAAACACCTCCGCTCACATCTACTCCAGGACCTAACACTTCTCCCACCACCTCCCTCTCCCATATTGTTTGTGTACAGCTCTCTATGGTTCTCTCACAGATATCGCCTTCCTTAAATAACACACTTCCAAATCTGGTCGACAGTTCCCTTCTTTCTGTGAAATTTGAGCTTGAAATACCTCTTGTCATCCTCCTTCCACAAAGAAATTGTCTGTCTGTTAGCTACTTTTTGGCTTGAAATCCACCAAACCTTCTGGCCTTTATATTCATCGGTTATCTCCACCGTGATCATCCCATGGTTAGGACAACAGATTGACCATCTTTCCTACATTGGCTTTAGGAAGTAGCTTGTGTGCAAGAGTTCTTGCTCAGGTACCTTTCGATTGCTACATAAGCTTTGCTCCGCTCAAACAACCAATCGTTTCGTATAAACGAAAAGTAACGTGCAAATAAGGTAGAAATAGCTCACAAGTTTATCGGTATACCTCTAATATAACCCGCAGTTCGTGAGATAGTTTCTGGTACAAGGTCCAGGAGAACATGATTGTTGCAATGACTGGACCCAACTGAGTCAAACATCATGCATCATCATCTTGAAACTAATAAAGTGTCCAGAACGTTATGTGAATGTTTGTTTCAATGCTAAATGATGGCCTCTTTTATAGTGGATATACTTGTGATCAAGGTGTCATTTCTTTTTATCGGACTAAAAAGGATTCTACCTCACATAAATTGAGATAGAGATAATAATATTTTCTTTTCTTTCTTTTTGTTTAAAATAATTTAACTGTGCTCATATTATATATATTTTGATAGCCCCCAGCGCTCGTCAGTCCTTTAGAAGGCTTTCAGACATAGTGTGTTAGTTCCAACAGTTGCAGTATTTTATAACTTTAGTATCTTATCAGATGTAAGAAGAAAGTGTTATGAGGTATTTGAGTCAAATAAATTAGAAAAAGTTATTGCAAGTGTGCTCATAACCATATATATTTTGAAAGAAACTGCTTTGTATATTCCAAGGTGGGACGTGGTTTCTGACCAATGTTGAATATATTCTTGTCCTGATTAGGAGACGTATTCGTTCATTCATATAGAGATAGGTCTGAGAAGTACAGGAAGGTCAGTGCACATGAACATGTCTTTATTCATTCATTTATATATAGATTGGTCCTTGAGAAGTAGAAGGTCCATGCACTGAACATGTCTTTTCCAAAAGGTACCCCATAATATATATATATATATATATGCTATATGTATGTAATATTGTGTGTGTACACGTATATATGTCATCTAAGATGTCATTGTGCTTATGTATGGGAGAGTGAATAAATTAAAAAGAGTCATATGTCTATCTAAGATGTATTTGTGTTTAAATCGTCTGATATACGAAATTCGCGGAACGAATTTAGTATAATTTCACACTTAAATACAATCTTGAGTATCTTGATTAAATGGAACAGAGCATAATGAGGACCATCTTTAAAAAAAAAAGGGGGATGCGAAGGGGCGTTTAAATGGCAGGCGAAGCGTAGCTCAGGAACGGGGTGTAGAGTCGTAGTTTGCGAGGTGTATATATGCCATTAGTATTTTCGAGTTTAAGTTTTATTCTTAAACATAACCAAAATAATATTTTCAATAATTACGCAAATAAATTCAAACAAATTTCAATAATATATAAAAATATATAATAATTATTATTTAGCAGAACAATAACAACAAATAAAAATTGATAATATTTAGAATAATCTTTAAAATAAAGCCATCATCTTTTAATCAAGTGATCTCTTATCTTCTAAATTAAACTATCTTAGGTGATTATTGTTTATATATTTTGAAGAAGGATTAGGATAAATAGTGTAAGAATCGATATAAATAATAAAGGTTTAACTTAGAGGCGTAAATTTACAAATCTCTATCTTATCATTTTACAATTATAATTATCAAAAAAAAACTATTTATAATAACGTTATTTTTTATGAGAGTTGTTTTTTTTTATTCTTTATATTCTAAAAATAACTTCTGATATGAGCATTGATAGTATAAAGTATAGATATCATTCTGTAGGTAATAAAAAATACTTTTAAAATAATAAAACATTACATTTAATTAATGCAGAAACTTACCTTTTATGCTCGGGACTTCTTTTATCTTTAAATTTTGATGATTATGTTTTATGAATGTATGTCTTTTATTTAAATACCGATGTGTTTGATATGGCCCCACTCCAAAACTGGCTAACTGTGCTTTAAAAACAGATGGAAATTTCTTTTGTAGATATCGAAGACAATAGGGAGGAAAATGGAATACGAAAGTATATTTAATTTGTTTGTTGAATCAAGTCTTTCAGCCAAATTATTTAACTAAGCCACCCCTTCGTTGATACCAGCTTGCTTAAAGTATTCCCTCATTATTGTCTTTGTTTATTACATAAACCAGCACTTTTAATTTATTTGTGTTTAGGTAAAAATAGTTTAGTACAGTACAGTTTCCTGGAAAATCCTTAGGTAAAACACAACATCTCATCAAAGTGTTAAAGTGTCGTGACAATGGTCATCATCAGGGATGGCAAGCGGTGTGGGGGTGCGGTTGTAGGGCAAACTTACGTAAATTCGTGAAACTTTAGCCATGCACCTCACCGATTTCCATAGAAACTTTTTGTTTCAGCCAGCGTTCTGTCTAGTCTCGCCACGCATAGACCTGCTCTGCATAATTAGCTATTTTAAAATAATGATTTGTAAAAACATCACTGATGCATTAATTTCTACTAATGCTAAATTGAAAGATTGAAGCATATTTCCATCAGATACCATTTTATCCTAGAGACACAAGAGAAAGGTGAAATTCAGTAGCATTATTGCCAGACAGGAGAAAAACTTGCTGACATCTTCAACAAAGCACTTCCCTAGAGAAGAAAAAATTTACTATATTCAGAATTCATTAGAGTTGTCAAACAAATGCATTAAGGAGAGTGTTGGAATTAATGCATTCCACAAGAGGATACTATCGCCAACATTTATATTTTTAGGAATCTTTTATTATTTAGAAATCTTTTAAGAGTTTGTGATACATATATCACGATTATTTTAATGAGTTGATTTTGAATAGATTTTTGAATAGCATAAATAGAGATATAGTAGTGATTGTAATTATAATAGAGTAGCTTTAGTAGCCTAATACAACTTGAGCATTCTCTAGAAAAATATTCTTTTCTATTCTTTTCCTACAATAAAGAGGTCAGTTCTCTTCAAGTTCAATCTTATGGTTTTGCTAATTTATATATTCACAGGGATCAGAGTGTCAATCATGGCTTCTTGTCTTTACTCTCACAAGCAGCATTCTCAACGTCAGCTTGTCTTTTCTATAGTGGATAATCTTGTTGACTAGACTCTGTCTTGCTCACTTGTTGGCTCTATACTTTTCAAGAATGAAGCAGCAGACTTTTCCCCTCCTGTCTTATTCTCACACCCTTTGGCAATTTCACGCATTTTACAGACACAACTTCAATTAGTTTCTAAAAGTGTTGGATTTGGAGCACCACATTGCTATTGATTTTTCCCCAACTGATCCAGTTTACTTAGAAATAGAAGTACTATCAATTGAAAAGAGATTTCTGCCCAAAAATAAAGATGGAAGTTGTATAAAACTTGTAAAAGCCCTATTCCTTATTAACGCAGAAAATTAGCTTCAAGGAAATTGCCTCCTCATATGCATTCTTTAGTCAAGGCAAATTGCAGATGATTGGTTGTAATAACTACATCTCATATTTATTCAGTTTTGCTGGCGATCCTTAAAGCAACATCGAGGAGGCTGTTTGCAGCTAGGACAGCCGGGTATATTCTATTTCAACTGAGATTTCTGCTGGATGATAAGTAGACACTGTGGCATGTCAGTTGCCAAAGGAAAACTGAAACTCAGCCTTTCTCTACTAGGTAGTTAGTATCTATAGAGCTGATTAGTTAATTTGAACTCTGTTTATGATCTGTTGAGAAGTTTCATTGTTTGAAGAAGTTGTATATTTACCTATGGGACATCTTGCATGAACAGACTTGCTAGTCTATTAGAGATCTTCTTTATTAATAGATATCGATCTGCATTCCATGGTCACGACAACTTATGAAGCATGATGCATTAGGATTTTCTTCGATACAGTACAGCTTCCTCGGTTCTTTTTCAATCACTTCCTTCTCTTTATCGTTCCCAACATTTGTTTGCGAATATGCCTTTAATTCAAGTAAATATAGTGTCTGTCTATCCAATGACAGCAAAAATGCTTTATCATTCTTTTCAAGCTGATTCTATCTAGGATCTCCCTTGCGTTGTGCTTGCAGGTATTTAAAGCATTATTCTTGATAAGTACAAGCACCGTTAAGACATGATAAAATAAACTTATTACAAATACAACTAATAAAGCCAGTTGTAGAAAACTTTTAAACTAAAAACACCCCTAACACTTTCATTTATGTGGATTAATAAAACATTATCAAACATTGCTAACATCACCATTTTCCTTAGCAGCATCAGCATTCTTGGCTTCTTCAGTGGCTGTTAGTACTTCTTTCTTTTCTCTTCTTCTTTCTCTTCCTTCTCCTTCTCCTTCTCCTTCCTCCTTCTCCTTCTCCTTCTCAGCCTTTGCTTACTCTTCTTCCTCAGCCTTCAAATTTTGCTTCCTCTTGCAGTTTCGAGCTTTAATCAATCTCTCCAAGCAAGTGTCTGCATTTTCCTTTGAAGACTTGGGCATCAAATTCTCAGCAATATCAGCAGGAGTCATATTAGCTTCCTCCAATAAGCGACGAATCTCAGGAAAGTGAACATGAGATTCAACTACGTCAAGATAATTACGTGCAAGCACCTTGAAGGACTCAAAGCAACAGTAGGATAGGACAATATGTTTATCCATCCCTCCCCCTCGAATTAGAGCAGGTCAGCTTTCCACATAGTTGGTAAATTGAAGACAATAAGCCTTTCACCGTAATAGCTGACCATAGACCATCAATGAAGTTCAAAAGTCCAGATAAAGTTACCTCACTTTTCTTTTCTTTAGCCTCTCCTTTCATCTTCTCCTTGATGACATCTTTCTCATCTTTTTCTTTATCTTCTCTCGTCTTCTTCTCTTCTTCTTATTCTCCACGTTGACCGTAAGGTCAAGGGAACAATCGATGTCTTCAATCACAATAATAGACTTACTTGTAGTGTCTATCAGCAATTTTCTTAGCTCGGTATTGTCCTTAACCGATGTCAGTTCAAGATCATAGACATCATATTGCAGGAAATTAACCATAGCAGCAATCATGCTAGATTTACCCGTTCCTGGAGGACCATAAAAGAAGATAACCGCTTCACGCCTTGCCAATCTTTGCATAATAGTCTTTTGACTTGCTAAATGTTTCAAGATCATCCATAATAGCCTCTTGCTTCTTGTTTGGATCCATGGCCAGAGTATCAAATATTTGATGGATGCTCAAACACCACTCCGCTCCACATCCTCCGGCCCCTGTAACTATACCCACCACCTCCCTCTCCCTTATTGTTTGTGTACAGCTTTCTCTGTCGTTCTCTCACAGATATCGCCTTCCCTTCATCCAACACATACTTCAAATGCAATTCGTGATGAGTTCGCGATTCTTTCTGCTGAAATTTGAGCTTGAAATACCTCTTTGTCATCCTCCTTCCAAAAAGAAATTGTCTGTCTGTTAGCTACTTTTGGCAGAAATCCCACCAAACCTTCCTGGCCTTTATATTCATCGGTTATCTCCCTCGTGATCATCCATAGTTAGGACAACAGATTGACCATCTTTCACCACGTTGGCTTTGGTAACAGCTTGTGTGCAAAAGAGTTCTTGCTCAGGTACCTTTCGATTGCTACATAAGCTTTGCTCCGGTTAGACAACCATCATTTTCATACTCGTGAAAATCAACGTGCAAATAAGGGTAGAAATAGCTCACAAGTTTAATAAATTTATACCTCCTAATATAACCACGAAGTTCGTGAGGAAAATAGTTCTGGTACAAGGTCCAGGAGAACATGATTGTTGCAATGACTGGACCCAACTGAGTCCAAACATCATGCATCATCATCTTGAAACTATTCAAGTGTTATGCAGATGTTTGTTTCAATGCTAAATGATGGTATGTATATAGTGGGTGTACTTGCGATCGAGTGTGTTTCTTTATCAGTTAAAAAGGATAGTAGATCGCGCTAAATTGAGGCGAGAGGCACAAATATCTTGCTTTCTTTAATTTTCTTTTTTGTTTTAAAATAATTTAAGCGTGCTCATGACCATATATATTTTGATAGCCCCCAGCAGGCTTTGTTGGGGCACGTAGACACGATTAAATTAAGTAGTGGCTGGAAACAGTTAGAAATCACAATAGCATGAATCATTTACATAAATAGATGAAACATCTTCTGTGTCTAGCCCAGCGCGAAGACGATAAAATTATAAGGTTGCGGTAATAGTAGGTGGAAGTGAGGCCAAAGCCGTAAATTAGCACGTGTGTACGGCTTGTGTTCGTTTATTTTCTGAGTTAATTTGTGTGTGTGTTTGTGTTGTTTGTTAAATTGTCCGATAATTGGTATCGGGCGGGTTATACGCGAAAAAATTAGCGAGAGTCACAAAAAAATTTTCGGAGAAGAAAAAAAAAGGAGACGTGAGATGCAACTCTTGAGAAGATGAACAGTCGCCCGACCGGAGAAAGAGTGAAAGCAGCCATAACCAACCGGAGAAGACCAAAAAATTTTGGAGATAGGAGACAGCCACCAGCAAACCAGATCGGCAGCAGCAGTTGCTGCTGCCTCAATCATGAACAGCTGCCAGCCCCATGATCAACCCGAAGAAGGGAAAGGGCAGCAGCCACCGTAGCAGATCGCGAGCAGTAGTGCAGCCCAGATCGATCTGCTGACACCGCGACCAGCCGACACCGGAAAAGAAAAAAAAAACAAAGCAGCCACCTGCTGCGCAGCTTAGTAAGCAGATCTGAAGAGAGGAGAAACGCGATGCTGCTGCTGCCAGTCGCGACGCCGGAGAAGAATCAAGCAGTCGTCGCTGCCAGATCTGTCCAGATCGCAAAGCTGCTGCCTCTGTCGAGCAGCCCAGTTCAGTCGCGCCGTCGCCATCACGAGCAGAAGAATCTGGAGACAGCCTCAGGCGCACCGGAAAAAAAAGCAGTCGCCGGAAAAGCACCGGCAGGTACTGTTAAATGTGGAATTTTTTTCAGGCGAAAAGTTTTCAAATTGGTCTTTTGTTGGGTGGTCAGAGGTTGGTTGTTGGTGTGTATTAGTTGAATTTGTGAGATTCTGGGCTTCTGAATCGATTGTATCGGAATGCATCACTCCCAATCGTTTGAGATATGAGTGATGAGGAAATATAATTCAAGTTGATAGTGAATTTGGTTGGTGGAAAATGCAGGTGAGGATTTCTTTGGTTGAGAAGGAGTTAGACTATGAGTATTGGGTGACCGAGAAAAGATGTACGATGCGAGTGGCGGGTTTGGATCGGAAAACATGGCGGTTATCCA
Source organism: Datura stramonium (assembly GCA_018107945.1). Lineage (NCBI taxonomy): Eukaryota > Viridiplantae > Streptophyta > Magnoliopsida > Solanales > Solanaceae > Datura > Datura stramonium. The sequence continues at coordinate 81,665 of JACEIK010001652.1, read as the reverse complement.
GGCTCTCATTGACCAAGAATGTTGCGTTTAACATTCGAAGGAGAAGGCAATGAAAGATTATCATGACCCCATCTAACATGTGAGAAGCCATACGCGGAAACAGGTCTTTCGATTAGAGGTGGTGAACACAAAAATGAAGGAAGGTAGTTCGATTAGAAACGCGTGTCTGATAATTCAATCTTAGCAGACTTACCTCGGTGGGCATTAGGATTGATGATGAAGTTCGACCTTACTTGCTGTATCGTCGTGCAGCAGTTGGTCCCAGAGAGCAGTTCACCGGGCGAGTTACCGAGTTAGCGGGGCAGATGGATTCACTTTTAAGAAGATTCGTGATCTCATTCTAGGCGAGGATGTCGGAAGAAGGAGTTACGGGAATCGTAATTAGTGCTAAATGGCGAGAGGAAGGAGAAATACATGCGAGAGTAGTGGGAGCGAGCAGAGAGGAGTCGATCGAAGACTCGGGATCCTTCAGTGTAACGTGTTGGACGTGCGGGGAGGGGGAGCATTTGAAATCAATGCTAGAATAATAAACAAGTTAACATTGAGTAGATATAATGATCTGTTGATATGTAGCGTGGAAGCGATTAATGGATTCTGAGTCGTGGATTACGGTGCCCATTCATGCTTCCCAGCGCGGTGAAGCATTGCGAGAATACGAAGAAGGGGATTTTGAAAAGGTAAGACTAGCGGGCAATAAAGTTCTTAATGTAACGGGCACTGGGTGGCAGCAGTTACGAAAACTTGATCGATCAGTGGACTTTAAAGGATGTCAAGTGATTCCGAAGCTTGAAGAAAGCAGTTGATTCTTGTTGGGCGGTGGATGATGAGGATTACCGTGTTAAGTTCGGAAGAGGCGGAGTGGGGGAGAGAAGGTGATAAAGGGAACTTGGTCATAACTTGAGGAAAAGCAGGTTCTACGTATATGAGTCTATTCTGCAGGTACGAGGTAAGTTTGTCCCGGATCGAAGGAAACAAAATCAGGTTCACGAGTCTAGTGGGCGCAGAAGAAGGTTCGTTTTGCGGGAGACAAACCCGAGCCGAGGTGATTAGTTGAAACGTGCTTGGAAAGGTTAAATTAAGCAGTCAGAGTTTCATTGGCGGTGGGAACACCGTGATCAGTGAGTTACAAAGAACTGGTGAATTACTTTGACAGTTGGAGTTAAGAGAACCAGTGTTCGAACAGCCAAAGTGTCATAAGGATGATTACCTTAACGTCTGAGGTATTTGTTTTACAGTGTCAGGGTTCAGCGTTCATGGCTGAGGTCAGTAGGGTGAAGGGGCGAGTGGTGATTGCAAGTGTGGTGATGTTGAGCTTGGGAAGCTTCAGCGGTTGCCAAATTATGATGAAAAGCAGCCGACGAGAGAATGAGAAGAGATTACAAGACATCTAAGTCACCATGAGTGGATGCTGATTGAAAATTATCTCTCCAAATGAAGTTGTTGACTGTGAAGGCTGATTAAATCATGGCATTTGGCGTCAAAAGCTAACCTACGTCTATTACCTAAATATTAAACATCGCTTTATTCATGCGCGAAAACAATAAGTTACCATTTTGGTAATAGATACAAACAGGCAGGCAAGCAGCTGAAGTCTTTGTGTGTAAAACTTTGTGTTGGTTTCTCTTTTATGATTCATTTGTGTATCTATTTTTTGTTGTTATTTGTCCTTTTTCATTGGTCCTTTGAAGCTTTGATTTTGTGTGAGTTCAAACTTTGAATTAATTATTTCTTGTTTAATATATAGTTGTAGAAGGAAGTGTTATGAGCCATTTGGTATATAATAGTTTGGTGAGCGTCATTCGAGTTGCAAAATAATCATTGGCAAAGATGTGTGGTATATCGCGATATATGTTTTTGAAAAACACTTTTGTATGTTTGATGGGACGTGGTTTTCTGGCAATGTTGAAAATATTATATATTCTTGTCCTGATTAGGAGACGTATTCGTTCATTCATATAGAGATAGGTCCCTTGAGAAGTACAGAAGGTCGAATGCACATGAACATGTCTTTTTCAAGGGTAACCCCCCATAATATATATATATATGTACGTATCTATGTCATCTAAGATGTCATTGTGCTTACGTATGGGAGAGTGAATAAATTAAGAGTCATATAGTATCATCTAAAATGTATTTGTGTTTTAAATCATCTGATATACGAAATTTGCGGAACGGATTAGTATAATTTCACATTTAAATACAATCTTGAGCAATACTTTGGATTCATGGAACTGAGCATAATGAGGACCATCTTTAAAAAAGGGGGATACGAAAGGCGGGTTTACGTGCTTGAGCTGACATGCTCCGAACCACGGGGTGTAAGTCTGCGCCGTTCTTTTGAGTGTGTATACTCTCGTATGTACCTGATTTAAAATTTTGTCTTAAAAGCATAATAAAATAATATGTTGATAATTACGCAAATAAATTAAATAATTTCAATAATATATAATTAGTTATTATTTGAGAAGAATATGATAATAAAATTGAAAATACATAGGATGTCTTTAAATAAAATCGTCATTCTTATTAGTCTGTTATCTTATTATTATTACTCATTAATCTTCTGTACGATTATTGTTTATATATATTTGAAAGAAGGATAAGGATAAATAGTGCAGTGATATAAATATATAGATAAAGTTTCTTAGGAGGCGTGGTATAAAATCTCTATGTATGGTACAATTATAATTATCAAAAAAGCTATTTATAACGTGGATTTTTAAGAGTTGTTTTATTCTATATTAAAATATTTCTGATAGTATGATAGTATAAAGTATAAATATCGTTACAGGTAATAAAAATATTATTTATAAAAAATTGCTTTTAAAATAATAAAACATCACATTTAAGTCTTTAGAAACTTACTTTGTATATCTTTCAGGACTTACTTTTATACCCCAAGTCAAATCTTTATCTTTATAAATTTACGTCTTTTATTTGTCTCGATATGTTTTTGATATGACCCACTTCGAAACTCGCTGCAATGGCTAAAAACACCGATGAGGACTAGTGTAGATATCAAGAAGAACAATAGGGAGGAAAATGGAACCAAGAAAGTATATTTAATTTGTTTGTTGAATCAAGTCTTTCAACAAATTATTTAACTAAGCCACCCTTCGTTGATACCAGCTTGCATAAAGTATTCCTCATTATTATATTTGTTTATTACATAAGACGGAACACTTCTTAATTTATTTTGTGTTTAGGTAAAAAGTAGTTTAGTACAGTACAGTTTCCTGGAAAATCCTTAGGTAAAACACAACATCTCATCAAAAAGACATTAAAGTGTCGTGACAATGGTCATCGTCAGGGATGGCAAACAGTGTGGGGAGGTGCGGTTGTAGGGGCAAATTTAGTTTTGCTCTTTTATTTTCTTGTGTTCGGATCACCCGAAGTAAAAAATATTGCGAAAACGTTGATCTAAGAATAGCTTGTAGAAAATGGGGTGGGAGTAGGGGCGATGGGTGTTGTGACTCGGAGAGGGGGAAGGGAGGGGTTGGGAGTGCAGGCGAATTCATGGCTAATTATGGGGCAATATGAGCAGGTGGTCTGCTTTTTGTGGTTGGATGTTAAATTAGATATTTTGAGAGATCGATTACCGGCAACCATATTTTTAAACTAACTTTTTGTTTTTTAGTGGTCTTATTTCATGCTTCCACAGAAGTGCAGATTGGCCTGCAGGCACAGGTCGGGCGGGTGGGTGGGAGTGGGGTGGGAGGTGAGGTGGGTCGGTGGGTGGGGTCGAGTGGGTCTGATGGATGGTTGTGAGGACGGGAGGAGATAATCGATTATTTTCCCTCTTTTATTAAGGAAAGTCGTTTGAGCTTATTTTGAGGAGGCACATTTTTTTAAAAAAATATTTTTAAATTCTTACATTCCAATCGAATACACTTTTAATGTCAAACCATAAAATAGAAAGAAATGACAATTTAGAAAGAAGAAATCTAGAAAAAAAAAATTCTTGAAGAAACACATTTTTAAAAATAAGAACTTTCTCGTATAGTGAACATAAATCACTTTTTAAAAAATTATTATTAAACCGCTTTACCCCGCATCATTTATCAAAAATATATATTATATGTTTCAACTCAACCCATATCCACATAACTTAAATAGCCTCGCCCAATTCTCATTCCTAAATTGGTCTGATTTGTTACTATGTACTATTAGCAGCTTCCTGGGAAGCTGCTTGGGGTATATCTTCTTACAATATTGGTCTTAATCTCGGAGTCAATGAAAAGGAATAGCAGCCATCGCAGCATGCCCCATCCTGTACGGTTAGTAACTTCCGTGAACGTGTAAAATACTTCGACTTACATCAGTCTTTGAGAACAATAGGCTTTCGATAGGCAGTTAGGGATTATACGATTATTAATAATCTTTTAGAATTAGTTATAAGAAAATTTGTATTATTTCTGAAATAGGAATTATGCGCGGTTTAGTTATTCTTTTATTTTATTTTATCATAGCTAAAATATCCCCTTGATCCTCCATGGCCTCGTATATTAATTATGCATATTTCTAATTAGTCTTACGGTGATATTATATGATTTAAAGTTTATGTTACGTAGCGTAAATTCTTACGTATAGTTATCAAGAGTCGTATTAATCTCTTATCTTAATTTTATATTTATATTATGATTATTTCTCTTTAGTCATATTTCTTTCAGTTATACTGTGTATGTTGTTTTTGTTGTAATTTAAAATTTGTTATATATATATATATATATATTGACATTAAAGTTTACTTTTTCATGCCAATAAAATTTAAATGCCCATCTTTTTGATAATCATGTTATATTAATAATACTTGTATATAATACTGTGAAAAGATTTTAGATGAAACTCGAAACATTTCGTGGGTGGATAGATTGGGTATAAGAAATGAGTTTTTTTGTTTAATTTTATTTTTGTAAAATTCATATTTACATAATAAAATTATCTACTATTTTTCATGTAAGATTTTTTATAGTATATTTAGTTGAGTGATTTTATGAAGAAAAAAATTATAGGTGAAATAATTTTATGAAAAAAAAGTTATAAGTTGAGTGATTTTATTGAGACGAATCAAAAATTTAATGACTTTTTAAAATATAAATTATCGCAATTAAATATCTTTTGAGATAATAACTCACTTGCACTCACAATTACAAAATATTTAAAACATCTTTAATTTGGAAAAATTTTCTATTTAATTTAAAGTTTTAATTTACCTCGGTCTAATTATGCTTTTAGCCTTTCGAGATCGCCTTTCCACCTCAAAATAAAATACTCATAGATTTACGAGTCAAATTTATACTTAGATTTTTCGAATTCAAGTCGCTATTTTACTACCGTTGAAATTTTTCGGTAGAAAAATATTAAGTGGTGTCGCCAAATATTTTGATTAAATCGGTAGAAAAAAAAAATAATAAACCTTTTTATTAATCTTGCGTATCCTGTATGCATCTCTGCATCAAATAAATCTCAAAAGCTTGACAGTGTCCTTGTTTACATTGGCAACTTGAGCACTTGTTGAACATTGCAGTCAGCTTCCGAACCTCTACAAACGCGTTCGTTTGAAGCATTGACAGATGGAGAGAGTGAGGAATGCCAAGTTCCCTCAACTCGAACTCTTGAAACTATATGGTCTGATGATGCCTTCCCTGACCTTGACAACATTCCTCCATTTTTCTGAGACATCTCTTATCTAAACTACATTGAGGTACTGTACTGAAACACAAGTTGAACATTATCTAAATACCAACTAATACAAACACTTCTTGGATCAGATGACTGATTATAGTAACTACATCTCTACAGGTGTTGGTTTGCAGATGATTTTGTAACAAGGTGGAGGGGCTGGTTGATCAAACCAAGATGCTGCGATTCTGCCACTTCCCTAAAAATTTTGCTTCTAAAGTAAACAATACTTTCATGTTCAGAGAGGCAATTTTAAATTTAAAAACTGTAGATTGTCTTTAGGTTCTTATATCATATCTACCATTTGTTACAATTTCAAAATTTTGTTATATATAAATTTATGTTTCACATTGGAAATCTTTTGAATTCAGATGAATCCAACACCACAGCTCACTCGAAAATTCCTTCATAAATATTAATCATATTCCAAGATGATGATTACTTGACGAGGAGAGAACAAATATAATCCACTTTCTATACTGAAACTCTATTTTGCTCAAGAACAGTCATTTTAACTCTTGCTGAGATGAGAAAAAGGTATCTGAATCCGATTAAACCAAGCCAGAACCTTGATAACTGGATATGGAAAACACAAACAGATCCAATCCTGTGCAGTTTCCCAGTTCCAGTACAGAGTCTAGGGCATGACATCAACACTTTCACCAACTTAACATAGCTCCACATTACAGCTAAGCTATGTTAGAAAAGAATGAGAAAGTTGGCATCCAAGAGTGTGGCCTAACAGTCAATCAATGCAGTGTGGGTGAAAACAACAAAAACATACTAAGTGATTTCTTCTATCTATCTAAATTTCATCAAGTTCGCTCACAAGGTAGGCGTAAAGTGCAATCAGCATTACTCCAAAGATTACTTGTGGGATTATGCTAGATATGTTCTTGTTATCTAAGTTTCGTCAAGTGAAAAACAGGTGTTCAGAAAAATCGTCGAGCTGAGCTCGATACCTTCATTAACAACCCCAAAAAAAGAACAATGAGAAAGTCACAATACATGTGTATATGCTTTGGAACAAAAGAATTCAAGGCACACAATGTAATCAGGAAATTTTTATCTCTGCCTGCAGTTGAATATACCAGAAATCAGATCTGAGACAATGTTTAAAAAGGAAACTATTATTCGACCCTATTCCTTTTTCAACCTCGAAATCCAAACCAGTTATACAACAATATATGCAGAAACCTTTAGCTATATACAAATTAAATAAAGGTAACTAAGCATTTAAAGGCAAGAAATTTACAGTGGTACATAATCTATGACAAGCATATACTAACACGATTGTCAATGTTCCTTGCAATCTTTAACGGCTTCCCAACCAAAAACCTCCTTCTGGTCTCTTCTCAAGTTTATACGGCATGTATGTACCAAGTATCTATATCCCAGGTCACAAGAAGAGGGCTGTGAATAGTTAAACTTGGTCCCATAAAGCTGATGATGAATATCATGGTAAGCCGAGTTGTTTTAAAAGAAGATATGGAAGAGGTTTCCAGGCAACCGCATAGTCGCAATGATCATCCAACGGTCTTGATCGTAGCAAATGAGAAAAAGAAGATGGAGGTACGTGGTGACATGCCTGAGACAAGAGCTAGAGCCCACCGATTGTGTCAAGTATCAGACCCTCTAAAGGATGGTTGTATAAAGCTCCAAATGCATATGGAACAATTAGCCGATGATGTTGCGCATGGATATGCTTGTACAAGAACTTGTTTTGGTGCATGTACCGATGCATAAATATTGCCAAGTATCTAACATCAGCATGGCAACAAAGATCCAACCTGCCAAGAACAAAGATGGAAGCGTGTTGATCCCCATCAGATTCACCATCATTTCCTGTGACCTGCTCCAAATTAGCAGATACTCAGACACCAGGTGGTAAACATACAAACATAATTTTGGCTGATGATGTGGAACAATAATATGAGAATCGAGTGCATGATTGGAACAAAATACTGAAAGTACAAAAAATAGTATGAAAAGTGCCAACTCCCATTGGTATATAGTATATACTTAAGTTACTTATCAGAACATACAACTTTTAGCTCATTCATCAGAGACTACTTGTATTCGGAATTGTAAGTGCCCTCCTAATTAAATTCAATCTATTTTCCTCTAAGGGTCAAGAGAAAAGCTTACGCTTTTGCTATCATAAATGCCAAAATCAGGAGCTATTTTGTGGGTCCCACAATCCCTGTCTGGTTAATCAAAGTGAAAGGAAACAAAAGCAGTGCCATTGGTGAGGTCGGTTGGGGTCAGAGACTCAAGAGGCCCCGTTAATCACCACATGACCACGACCACCCATAAAAGAAGAAGTGTCAACAAACAAAATAATCTAACAGAATACAGTTTTTAAAGGATATATGAGCAGTTGAAAGTCACTTAGCAAAGTAGGCTACACACATCTCAATGCAAGCCAAAGCAAAGACAAGACCACCGTAATTCCTTTTTATATCTCGTCTTTGCAGGTTAAATGAATTTATCCCTCAATATATTCAAGCTCACATATAGAGCTTGAGGATCATCTCACAACATTCTTCGTAAAAAGATCATTTCACAACTTCCTTTTAGTCTTTCCATAATCCGAACATATATGGCAAAGTAGCACTGTAAAAAGCTTTATTCTTTGCAATACAGAAAGACACCAAGAAGAGGGCAGACAACGGAAATGCAAAAGAGAGATAATGATCCCCTTTTTCTTTAAGTAAAGGCAGATTAAGCCAATAAAATATTCTCTTTGTTATTCAAGTCATAAAACTATACAATCTACACGTTTCCAAACCAAGGTTGCAAGTCTACTGAAACTGCTATGTAACCTTTCCCTTTGTCAATCAGTGTCTTGGATTGATATAATTTGAAGAACAGAGATTGAGGCACATATCCATTCTATACGAGACGTCTAGTAGTCTCTGAGTAGGTACTCAAATCATCAATCTATACAATTTACTGTTCACATGTTTCCAAACCAATAGGTTTTAAGTGTATTGTAGACTGCTGAGCGACCTTTTTCCTTTGCCAAGCAGTGTCTCTAATTTGTGTTGATTAGCAAAGAACAGAAGATTGAGCTGGACTCTTCAACTGAACAAAACTCTAATTACTCTGTCTAGATATTTTCCACAACCTCCACAATGCCCGAATAATCATTTAAAGCAACAAATAAATGGACGGAAGAATACAGTCTTTAAAAATTTATTTCTAGACAGAAACTAGATACCACACAATCTATTTAAGAGAGAAGCAGTAAAGCATGAAGTCAATTCCGACCATCCCAAGCATCAGCATCGACAGCTAAGATCAAACAATGCTGATTGAGCTTCTTTTGCAACCTATTTTCCTAGAACTTCAAAGTCAACCTTTCTTTATAAATCAACTGACTCAAACCAAATGGTGCACATTTTGCATATGATTTTCACAGAACTCCTACTTCTACATTCAAAGAAAACAAACCTGCAAGCTTTAGAATTTCATATAAACTTAAAAGATGAAATTTCTGTTCAGATAACAGAATCTACAATCACTTTTTAGGTTCAAGAGATAGTGGGACATTTCATAAAGCAGATTCCAACCTATAGATATAAAACACTAAGAAACTGCTGCAGAAGTAGCCTTGACACCTTGTCAGGCCAGGAAAAATAATTTGGACAACATAATTATTACCGCATCGCTGCTCATATTCCCCTTTTTCCTCGCCCCACGTTGTGAATTCATGAAATCATATATTCACAAATCAAATAATTTCTAAATCTTAAATCAAAACCAAGAACATTAAGGCATCTACTGAGAATTTTTCCCAGAGATATAGTGATGAAGGTAATGAACGCATCCCAGAAACATTGAAACAGCAATAACCTCCCTTGGAAAAGAAAAGCCTATAAGAATTTTCCAAGAAATATAGTGATGAAGGTGATGAATGCATCCAGAAACATCTAAACAGCAATAACCTCCAAGGAAAAGAAAAGCCAGACATAAACATTTCATTCCAATGAAAACAAGACCAAACAAGCATATGCATAATAAGTTATCAATATCCTTCAAGCTCAAAAGTGAACCATATAAATCCTCTGTATCATTATGATGCATAAAAAGAAGACCAAACAAGCATATGCATGATAATATATCAATACCATCTAAGCCTCAATAGTTAACTATATGAATCCAATTCATCATGATGCATAATAAGTTCCAAAACAAAAAAAAATCAAAACTTTGCAGCAACTGGAGATGATCAAGTAACTAACCGCAAAGAGAACGGTGGCAACGGCAACCTGAACGACCTGTGGGAAAAGAACCACATACACAGCCTGCGATACCAAATTCTTCTCATCCTCGTCTTTCTTCGAATGCAACCTATAATTATGCATATCCCCAAGCATTAAATACAATCCTGAATATACCCAATACACAACTATTGGTAAAAATGTTCCCAACAATTCATCTGACACATATCCTCCCTTCGCCTGTTGATAAATATCATCACTACTCATCATCTCTGTTTCTTTATATCTCTCCCCTCCTTAAAACTAACCTTAAAATTACAAAATTCCCACAAAAAAGAATACCAAGATCCTTCCTTTATTTCCGCAATTACCCTTAATTGAAAGGAAAAAAATACCAAGAAAGGAAAACCAATATTTTTTCCTTCTTATATCTTTTGGAGATTACCCTTAAAAGGAAAAAACCACTATCTTTTTTAAATCACCCTTTAAAGGAAAATAAATACCCACGAAAAGAAAACTCAGATTCTTTGAAACTCTGTATAAATGGAAAGAAACAGAGATAAATTGAAACTAGGGTTTGTCGAGAAAGACAACAGTTAAATTAAAAGAGTTGATTGAAATTCTCTTCCAAATGGAATTGGAAGGAACCCCAAAACAGAAAAGGAGAAGGAAAAACAAAGCAGAAAAAGTTTGAAGGCAAAAAATATCAATTTCTCGTTTGTTTCCAAAACTATTAGACAGAATATTATTGTTTTGCAAAACAGGGCTCCTATAATAACGATCATCAAATAAAAATAAAATAAAACAACTAGTGCGTTGTCATTGTCGTTAATTATTATTAATAAATTAAAAAGAGAAAAGAGAAATATTATACGCCCACGACTTTTCAACGGTGAAAACCTTACTTTATTCCGTGTTTTAACCAAGTCCGTAATTACGACGTTAAGCACAGAATTAACATAATTTAAATTCTTTTTTATTAAACTTCAAAAAGTTAGGAGTAGTTAAATTAAAGGGCTCTTCGTTGAAAGATCATAAGTTACATTGTTGATATTTTGAATAAAACTTTTTGTTAAATTATTGAAGTCATCCTAATTTGACTTGGACTTTCCTTGGCCAGTTGGCAATTTTTTGCCCCCTAAAATACAATGAGCCGCCAACAATATTCTTTATTTGTTTACCTGTTTATACATTATCTATAAACTTTGTCATTTCTTTTTTATATTGTATTTACAGATAAGGTAAAGATTTTGTTATTTATCGCTGTAATGCAATATATAAGGATATATAAGTTTTAAAAAATATTATTTACGAAGCATGCAATTAAGAATTAGTACCTATTACTATAAGTAAACTCAAACGCCTCGAGACACTTCTTTGTTAGATGATCACGAAGTTCTCAATTATTTTTATTATATATTTGATTGCCTTAAATATTTTTAAAATGAATTTCCTCCTACAACTACGAACCCCTCGACCTATAACACGGTAACATAATCGGGAAACTGCAGCGAAATCACCAGCCTGTCGATGATCGAGGTCGAGGAGTCTCGAAGCGTGATCACGGTCAAGGGCGAGGTTTGGGGTTGGAAAATCAAACTCAATCTCAAGTCAAATCTTAAGTCAAGGTCAAAGTAAGGTCGTGTCTAGACGATGTTGAGTTGAGTGCAAGAATGATGTCGAGTCCTGAGTCGATGTTAGAGGTGGGGATAAAGTCTTGTCTTGAGTTGAGATATGATACATTTGATATCATAGTATTTGCGTAGATTATACTTAAATATCTTTAAAATAATATTATTAATTTTTTTTTAGTTACTAACTCAACACCAAAAAACAAATAAGAAAATCACATATTATTCAACTTTACACATAAAATTGACTTTGCATTGTGAATTTTGATCTTCTACATGATGATATTTTTCTTTTCCAAAGACAAGGTCTCCCATTTGCGGAAGCATCCTTTTCTACTTCCTCTTCGAAAACAAGGTCTCAATTGGCAAAACATCTTTTTATTTGACCCATTCATCAAAGACTAAAGATGGATGACTTGAGTACACACATGCTAATTGTGTGTAGCAAGTACCATAAATATATAATAAGATAAATGAATTTATGTATTGTAGAAGAATAGGTTCACAACATACACAATAATTAGAAGTCTATCATAAGCATGTGTTGTGATAACTAAACAAGAATAATCTTATCTGTACAGAGAAACTTTGCTATTAAGTAGAAAATTAAATCAAATGGACATTCATTTAGTGGCTTACCACTAAATCTTTTCTTTTTTTTTTTTTTCTGGTAAACTATGGTATCAAGAAACTAAAAGGAAGTTTCTTCTCAATCATGTTCTCCACTGTATTGAAAACTCAACCAAAATTTGTCTAATTGAAAAAGGACAATTGAGAATTATGTTGCTTGCACTTTAGTTTCAGGAACTTTCTTCCTTGAAGTCCAGCCGGGCTTGTTGGTTTTCTTAGGAGCTACAAGAATAAACGAACCAATTTTCATTAGTAGCTACCAAATGTTCTATAGACAGTTTAACTTGGATAGAGATGCTTACTGTACCTTTTGGCCACTGATTACTTGATGCAAGGACAGTAGATTTCCATTCCTGGTAAGCATGTTCATCCATGCGTTTGCGTTTCTTGTAGGCTGATGACTGCAAAATGGAAGGCCCTCAAATTAGCAAGGAAACAACTAACACTGAGATGTAAGAACTTAAATTATAGCTCCAGTGCAAAGATTTGCTATTCAACCATGCTTTACTTCATGGTGAAAAGGACAAGCAAATGCTTAGTCAAATTGATCATATATTTTTTCTAATCCTAGGGGTTCAAGTAAAATGAATATGGTTTGCTACCTGACCATATGTCCTCTACAATTATAGGGTTGTATCCTACCATAGCTATTCATAAAATATGCACATACAGGTTTTTACATCTGAGTTGAGAGTTTCCGTCTTATTTATGTTGATTAGTGTTATTGCATCATTAGCTAGTAGTATTCAAGAGAGCTTCTAATTTACATTATCATCCTCAGAAGAGTAGTAGCCACCATCTTCAACCCTCCTTTTTCAGGTAATGCATCTAGGAGCTCTTGCATATGAAAATCACTAAGTTAAAGAGCATCATCATATGTGTATTGAAAAGAACCGAACCACATTTTTCTTGTAATGCAATGATGAACTTAATTAATCAGATGTGTTACCCCGGTTCCCCTTCACTGTCTTGGGATCTTTTTTCTCCTTTGATGTACCAAAAACATCAAAACAAAGATCATTCATTGAGGTAGAAACCTGTATCATTTCAACCCACAAATATATTAGAACCATAGTACAACAAACTGATAAGCTCAAGTAAATAAATGATTTGATGATAAAAAAGACAATGAAAAGAAACAAGGAATCAAAGGAGCATAAGACCTTACATTAGCAAATTCAGATTCTGCTGTGCCGCAAAGTTCAATTAACTTCATTTTATCAACCTTGAGCTGCAAACACGGATGAAGAAAACTATGAGGCAGTTCATTCCAAATTATCATTATGCTGCAACTAGTAGGACTATCAATGCTTGAAGAGTAGACTGGGCAAACCCTTGTGCCTTTCGCACACAGATGACATAGCAGCAGTAAACACAGGTCGACTGAAATCAGCACTTGCCCTTCGAGAAGGTGGCAAGGATGCCTGGCTCGGTCTTTGTATCTGTAAAAGGTGGAATCATCAAAACCTCATCAAGAACTCTCTAACTGTTCATATTACACCACATCAAACTAGAAACTCTAGCATGCTGAAAGCTGAAATTCAGGAAGAACACGCCTAGATAGGTTTCTGAAACACCCTTTAAATCGAATCCCATATAAAGCAAAACAGAAGCTGCTTATTCTCGTCCAACTAGGCTCCCAAACGTTAAATCAAACAAACACCATAGGCAGAACAATCAAAAATAACAAAATATGTAAAAACCAATAATTCAAAGTAGATGATCAAACTTACAATGATAGACCTTTTTGAACAAAAGGAATGAGCCTGATACACCCAAACTGAATTGCCAATTCTCTAATATCAAGCTTGTTTCTGCAAAGTAGTAGAAGAATTCATCAATAATAATCTAACATGTAACAAAGCACCATTTGGCTCAAAGGCACATACAGGTCCACAAAAGGAAAACGTAGAGTGAAACAAAAAGATTTAAAAACTCACTTCACTCCAATTCCATTCTGCATTGAAGTGAATGATCTGTTGTAAGCCTTCTCCGACATCCCACTCAATTTTATCGCTGCCTGACGATCAAACACCACGTCCATCCTACATTTATCATCAGAACATATTACAAATCATAGAAAATATTACTCTGATCAAACATTTATAACAGCATTCATACTTAAATTTTGTCTCCAGTCATTTCTAACAGGGTACATTTTTTTATTTTGATATAACACTACAAATAGACCTATGAATTGCCCTATAAACAAATTATTTAGTATTTAACTGAAATAGGTATCAAATAGAAGACAGAATTCACATATAGCCCAGTTGCTTGATTCATCAGTACTTCAAATTGACATCAAATCAGCAAAAAATATTAATAATCTGACTCTGCGGACCCCCAATTTTGTTGTTTTCATGTAGATGATCCCAAATTTATATACCCGTGATTGATTTATTTGGCTCATGATTACCGCTGGCCCCTAATTAACCTTGGAACAGAATTCACTCAAACAGTTGGAGAGAACAGAAATAGTACCTAGATGCAGCAATCTCTAAACAAATTATAATGCTGCATATCCCCCTGCAAAAAAGATCAAACAGAATTCAACTCCATCTAATTCCGATTGAATAAATTACTCTTCCAAACAATCTATCATCATATCGTCATGACGCCAATGACGGAGAATCAATTGGACGTCGGCAGTCGGCAGGGCTCAGCAGCTTTGCGGACGAGGTGTTTGGTCTCGGAGAGGCCAAGCTTTCAGACGTATCAGGAAAAGATCCATTTGATTTCAGGTTTGGGAATGAAGAAGAAAATGGGGATTTCGATTATATCTTCAGGGTTTAAGGAAGAAGACATGGCGGGAATGTTGAATTGCTTGTGTTTCGCTATTTCATTTCCTTGCGGAAGATATGCAGAATCTTCTTTTGGCATAACAGGTTATTTTACTGTGGTAAAAGATATGGAAGGATTTCAAATTTAGTAATTCCTGAGTTCCATTTAATTGTGGATTGGGCTTTATATTTTTGAAAAATTGGTTTTAACAGGCTTTAGTGTGGCAAAACAAGATTAAAAATGAATTTTTTTTTAGGGAAAGAACAAAGAAAGAATTGACACTGAGAATTTATATTGTTGAGCTCTTTAAAAAAAAAATTATATGTGTATTGAATTATTTAAAATAGTATATTTTAAAAATTAACAAAAAATCCACATAACATAAATGGCGTTCAAACACTACCATTATTGTTGTTGTTATTGTTATTATTATTACTTACTTAGATTATTATCCTAAGATAACGTTAAAGGTATAAATATTTAGGTTGAGTTATATGAGACTAACCATGCGTTCGTGAATGTTATCTAAAGTTATCATGACTTAGATTATCGACTTTATGTTCTTTCGAATTTTCCGTGTCGAATGCCAAGAAAATATAATAATACTGAAAAAATGAAGTACGCATCAAGCAGAGATTTTCCAGTGCCTTTCTTTGTTCTTTTCCTAAAGTTTCATTTTAGTCTTGTTTTTGCACAAAAGTCTTAACAAGAAAGTCATTTTAATTTCATGGCAAGAAAATTTCTCCGATATATTATATTATTTTAATAAATATAACATTTAAATAAATTATAATGTTATTTTATTATCGTGTAATATAAATACATCAATAAATCTAAAAATAAATTTACGAAATTATTTTTTAAAAAATTAGAAAAACAAAAAAAAAAACATGTAATTCAATATTATTGATTGTATATCAAATTAATTAATAGTCTGTTTGGTCAGGTTTCTAATTATATTTTTTCAAAAAAAATAAAAAAAATAAAAAAAATAAAAAAAATAAAAAATTAAAATAAACATAATAATTAGTAATAATTATATAAAATACAATAAATAACAACTATTATTGGTAAAAGCTACAAAAGATATCAATTCATTTTGGGTGTTTACATCAAATAAAAGCAAATTGTAAAAGAACATATTCAATCATTTCTTCAAATAGTATTAACTTATCAATGTTAAAGTAATAAATCTTGGTGATAATAGACACACATCAAAATTTTAGAGGATTCTGCAACAAGGTTTTACCCAAATTATTTTATGCAATTAATTCATATCTATGAAAAGAAAGCGTGTGTTTTTGAAAATTTCAGAATTACTCATAGAATCTTAGATATTTATAATAAAATTAAGGCATCAAATATTATTTTTTCATTTGGCGTTAAATATATCTTGAGAAAGATCAACTTATTAAATACGTTGAAAATGTTTCTCATAGCAAATCTTAATTACAATATTCTTGGCGATCAAATATATCATAAGAAGATTCATAGTATTATACATTCAGTAATATGCCAACAATGTCATATGTGGGGAGTTTTAATCTGTTGGGCTTTATCATTTTTAAAGATATTTGTGGATAATAAATATTGACATATGTTGGTACAAACAATTGGGTCATTCACATAAATATTTTATTATTTTGAAGCGAGTCTTTAATTTTCCCTCAAATTCTTGATTTTTTTAAATTTTCATAGTTTGACCTTAAAGTGACCAAAAATCAAAAGGCCTTTAACGAGAGGAAAAAACGCAAAACAAAGAAAAATTCGCAAGTCATAAGTTTTGACATAAGTTATCTTTATGCGTAAATTCTAATGTTTTATACATTAGAGACATAAGTTTACAACGCCCAATGAAAGTTATTGGCAATGAATTTGTCTTGGACATAAATTCCCGGTCAATGCGCAGAAGCGTAAGTTGTGACGTGAGTTTGTGTGCATATAAATTAATCTTGAAATTTGTGTTTGGGATAAATTGACATAGTTTATGAATTTGTGCTCACGAGCACAGTCAACGAAATTAGCGTGTGTTTTCTAGGGGTAATTTGTGCACATTGAGTTTTATAAAGAAATAACAAGGGTAAAGGTATGTTGTGCGAATTAAATAACACTTAATTATTCTTTAGGGCAAATATTCTCTAAAAAGGTTTGCCCATTGAAATTAAGTCATAATTAATATTATATTGGATATAAAATTTTCATTAAATAAGTTGTAGCAGGTAAAATTAAAGGACACTCATTTGAAAAATTAAAGACCACACGAAAAATAAAGGCGATTAATTGTAAACTTGCAATGAATAAATCTTTCTGGCCTTCATTCGTCTCATATTATATAGCATTATTAAAACTATTAATCCTAAAATTACTTTTTAATTTGCTAAATCAAGATAAATTAATTATTTTTTCTCATTTTGACCTTAAAATTAATCATTTTAAAAACTAGAAGCAATATAAAGTTAAAAAAATTATTATTTTTAATTAACACTGATAAATCGATGAATGATACATATAAATAAAGTAAATTAAAAGCGATGAAGAAGTAATCAGGTAAAAAATGGATCGGTAATATAGTAGGGAGGGAGTAATAAAAGTTGAAATACTTGTATAAAAATATATCTAAGAAAGAATGTGCCTCTGACGTTTAAAAGGTGATTTGGTAGAAGTGTATTAATTAAAATGGTTTTTGGATAAAATTTAGTCCACCTAATACTATTATTTGATTTATCACTCAAGCTAATACATGAATTTGCTTATACATTATGAGGCCGTTTGGTGAATGGATAAGAATTAATTTTTATACCATGTTTGGTTATTAAATAGGATAAAGTTATGGTATATTAATTTTATCTGATGTTTGGTTGGTAGGTTTTAAATATTGTATAAAATTATTCGGTATTAATGTTATGATGGTTGGTTGTATTTTTAGTAATTCTACATGAATAAGAAACTTATAACTTGAAATCAATATATTACATGAGGTAGAAGGTGGAATAAATTTATGTAGACTAATTATACATGAATAAAAATAAATAAAATTTTGTTTACTATTTACTTTTCAAATCTTTTCTAATTTGATATTATTTTAAAAATTATTTTTTACTCACATCAAATAAATTGAATTATTACTTTTTATTTGATGTATTTTTTTATTTTTTTGAGATAAATATGAATATTATATATATGCAAAAACCATTATTAATCACTTTTTTTTATTCGATGTACCTTTACACCTCATTTTCTTCTTTAAAAAAATCAATTACTAAAGAACCAAAAGTATTTTTAAAACCTATTAAAAATAAATAACTTAAAAATAAAATATTTTATTTTATAATAAATTAAATATTCAATAATTAATAATTCATGTATTGTAATCCACTACCCATAACTAAGCCTCATAACTAATTAAATGTATTATTGATATACATATATAAGCTACCTAGCATGTTAAGCATGACCACAATATGTTGTATTATTTATACCAAGAAAATAGAGGGATTACTAAATCTGAAATTGGTAATCCCGGAATAAAACCCCTAATATGACTATACTACCCTCAAACTCATTTCCTAAATTTATTTATAGAAGTCTTATTAGAATAAAACCATTATTTTCATCTAGGCTAAGTTCCGCAATCTCACAGTTTCAACAAAATACAATATTCATATTTTAGACATTTGACAACAGACGAATAATAACACTTGCTAAATTAGTCAAAACAATATAGAGATCATACTCTAATTTCAAAAACATATCAGTTAGCTAACTGATAAAAAACCCTGCCTTGTATGTAATAACCTCCCATACCACCGGAGTCAACGGCCTTAGCAACCTTTTGGAGGATATAACCGGCCACGCGACAAGAAAGTGAAAAAAAATTAATTCAAAGTACTCTTGGGATCATCCCACTTCCATATTGCTTGAATACTCGAGGCCTAAGGAACCTGCAGTTTCTCTCTGGATTGATTGTTTCAACTCGTTTATATTTTAGTATCAAAACAGCAAGAAAGCAGGATGTCTCTGAAGATGTCTCTGTTAATTCTTCATCGACGCCATCTCCTTGAATAAACCATCCAAGAGGGTGAAATTAAGAGAGTTAAAGATATATTCCTATGACAGAATAGACAGGATGTGGATGATAGGCAGCAGTTGGAAATACCAAGGCCAAGCTCGCTCATATGCTTCCATTGCTTTAGGATCATCCTCATCCGCATAGCCAACTTGCAATATCCGGGGACCATTCACCCCAAACCAAAAGCTCTTCTGCCTGCTTCCTGCATTCAATTCATGATGTAAATGGAGTCATAGAAAAGAACAATATGGCAAACTTCACTTGAACAATAAAATCTGTTGTCTCATGGGACAAACGCAGCAACTAGCAAGTAGAAAGGATTTGAGAACTGCTAATGTTAAACAGAAAATCTGTGAAGGAAGATATTCAACAAAACAACAAATACAGCTAAAAGGAATAAATGACTTGGAGTGATCAGACAGAGTAAGAAGAAATGATCAATTCATACACACAAGATTTCCTTTAAACTTGCATGGACCAAAAACAAAGAGTGCTATTCTTGGACAATCATCCTCTACAATTGGTCAGAAACTGTTTCTTTTTTGTTGTTATATTTAAGTTCCAAAAAATGAAGGATGGCAATTCCTTGAATAAATAGTTCATGACACAGAATATGTAGCCTTCTATCCACAAATCTGAAAGGATAAATAATTTTGAGATAATTAAATACGTGAGCAAGAAGAGCTCCTATTTCAGGTGGCTGGATATGAACTCCAAACTTAAAGGCTATAATATGTGCTGCTTATTATCGCTGTCAATGAGGTCTAAGAATAAGCAAATGAAGCACATACAAAAAAATAGTTCAGATTATACCTGTATTATGAGCAAATATATAGCCTCTAGCGCCTGTGCAATTTCCAGGATCAATGCTTGGTTCTCGCTCAATTGAGCGCACTTGCAAGCTCTAGTGGCATTTTCAGTGTCTTCCTCTCACTATAAACCTGTCAGAAGTCAGCCATAAGAAAATACTCAACTCCAATGGAAAGGAATATGGAGAACTGAGACAAGAAAATTAAGTTCAGAATATTTGTAACGGCGAGCTACAGATAACTGGGAAGGAGACAAAGCAAGAAAGTAAAAAATATAGTGTGCCAAAAATAGGAAAAAAGAAGACATGTTCCGACAGGGAAGATATTTTAAACTTGATAGAAAATCTAGATTAAGCATTTTTAGCCTTTACCAAACAGCGAACCAAACAGAAATGATTCTCTGCTCCACTTGCGCCTCTATTCCCATTTTGAAAATTATTCTCTTTGCTCCTCACTAACTTTGTTTTTCTATTGAACTGGGTCTTCTAAGGCCTTCAGGTTACCAGACCAATGCTTAGCACACTGGGTCAGCAACACCATAATGTTACTGGATAAATCCTAAAACAAGTAGTCCTTGAGAAGTGAACAACTAAAACACTTTGTACTTCACAGGACAAAGATCTCAAATCTTAACCATAGCAGATATTAATCAGCATATCCCAGCAGATGAACCATTCCATTTTGTGTACAATAAGTACAGCAACACACTGATAACAAGAATAAAAATAGTAACTCTCAGTATGCTTGTTGAAAGAAATCTTTGTAGATAGTCCTTAAATAAAGATGGAAACTTTCTCTCATTTTAAACAGAGACACCATTCACCTTATGGTCAGAATAAATTCTCGATAACAAACAACATTTCTTAGTTTTCAGATTTCACATTATCTGGTTGAACTTATCTATTTCTTCACTTGCTTTAGACTACTTCAATCAGAGTGAAAAGAACAATTAAATGATATCTCTCCATCAAGCAAAATAATTGACTTTGAGATGATGGAAAAAATAGCTTACAGGTCTCTAAGGGCTCAACAAAACAGAAACAAATAAAGTGTTCCATATAACAGTAAAAAGCAAAGACCAAATCCATTCTTTCAACTCTTAACTGCAGATAGGTTTTAAGAGTACTGCAGAAATTCAGAAATAAATGAATTATCGCTGACATCTCCCTTATATAAGTGCAAGTTACCTTATTTCCAGCAACAGGCAGGAGCAGAGCTGGCCATAAGAATTCCAGAAATTAGAAACAAATTTTGCAGCTGATTCTCCTTCAAAGCAGCAGTTGCGGATGGTTCCTGCAACCTATATTGAAAATCATTCATAATTTTCCAGCTAAACTTCTGCTAATCACATGGTTGTAAAAGCTTTAAATATACAGTAAAAAACTGATCAGAAGTCAAACTGCTCAGTCTAGAGGTGCTAACTAAATATACTGGTGCTTGATGGCCAAATTTTGTAAGCATTCCAATTTTTTCATTTTACATTCAAATACTTAATTTTAAAGCAGAAGTCCATATATGCAGAAAAAAAGCCATATTGAACTGAAAAATTATCCTACCACATACCCCCTCTCTTTATAGCAAGCTCTTACAATCATGCTGGACTATTTGCTTGAGAAGGCATCGTTTTTTATCAAGCAGGAGCTTTCTCCCCTGTTCCTTCTTAGAAATGTTAACAAGTACAGAAGCCACATGCTCAAAGGGATCAACTGACAACAAGGGAAAAAAGAGATTTGTGGTAATAACAGCAATAAAGATAATAATACTACGGAAAATTAAGCCAATAATTTCTTATTTGAGTTAATAATGCATCATGTTGAAGACAATTAAGTTTCTTTTTAAAAAAATGTACACCTTTGCTGATAACTTAAGCTGTAAGTTGTCAGACACTTCAACTTATCATGTAGTGGATACTTTTTAAGTACTAGAATCTTGAAATAATATATTTTGCTATAACTTCCCCTAGCAGGCAAAAATTGAAAAAGCGGCTCTGTCAAAGATTGAAGGCAGAAACCCAGGACACAATCCAATTAGCATTATCGTATGAAGGAGGAAGGGTCTCTTCTTGTAAAATTGAAGAGGCGGACTTTGCACAACATTGCTCATCCACAGTGGAATATTTTCTAAGTCTTATAGCACCGAAAGTTTGGTGAAGTACATCACTCATAAAAGCTTCTTCTTCCGCATAAAGTCTACACTAAGTTTCTTATCTGATTGAAGTTCACCTTTCTCATTAACGCACAGAAAGTAACATCTGGGGTCAAATTTAAGCTCAGTGGACCAAATTTGTGGACAGAACTTGTGCTTCGGGTTTCAAAACTTTTTGGTCAACCCATACTTCCATAGAGTAGATGAGAAGATCCATGAAACTATGTAATACTAAAATGTTTGACTTCTATTTGATCTTACCCTCTCCAAGAAAAAGAAAAAAATGTTGACTTAGATTTGTTGTCCATCTTAAACCGACTAAGATGAACTTAAGTCGAGTTCTTTAACTAGGCAAACAATTCAAGTTCAAGTAGCCAATCTAGAGGTTTGATCAGGAAACAGCACCCTCCAGGTTCTCACTTTGTGTGCACGAGCTAAGCACGACTTTGTCTGGGTTCAGCTGTAATCGTTTTTCATTTTCGCTCTCAGATCTAGGGACTAAAGTATCGAAGTGCTTGAAACACACAAAACAATCAACCTGGATAAAAGGGAAATAGAAGGATAACTACACATACCTTTTCTCTCATAGGAGGATGAACAAAATGATCTCACAAGCTTCATGACATATAATCCATGCATCTTCTCATCTGCAGACTGAGAATCAGGGAAAGCAATCAGCATAATAAGCATAAAAACTAATATTTTTTATGGTGGATAAGAAATCATTTTCAACTTAGCCATATTAATTGGGGAGAATCTCTGACTACAACCTAAGAGCAAGTATAAAGTGTTGATTTAAGATATTGTGGAACTCTTCTTGTTTCTTTTGTCTCTCTTGGTCTTTTTATTTCTTCAACTTTTGTACAGGCATCTTTTTCATCTTTCTTTTTTCAGCCATTCAATTACCAAGGAAGAAATGCAGAATCAAAAACCTAATATTTGAAACTTGACCCATTCTTTGTTCAAATGGGAAGGGTCAAGTGCGGAGCTTTCCTCCATTATTGATTAACTTAGAAAAGATACAGGATGCAATTTTGTAATTTAACTCACGAGTGTGTAAACAAGAATACTGATGCATGTTAGTAGCTTCAAAGTTAAACTTGAACCTATGGAAGTTAGTAAGACCATCAAAAGAAAATCTAGGTGATGATCCGTACAGTTATGTTTTGGTGTCTGGGATAGGAAAGGAATCAAATATGTTTGGTGGAACCTCAACTCCAAATCATTGTCTCAAAGCTTAGATGTTAGCTTAATCTTTTTTGTTGGACTAAGTTAACTTGTCATCTTTTTCTTTTGGACGGACTTTGTTAGCTCCCTATTTTTAGATTGACACATTGTGAGGGCTAAAAATCTTGTACTTTTGTTCTTATGTAGTTTTGCATCTCACTTGATACCTATCAAATAGAAATACTTCATCAAATACAAAAACTTGGCATATAAAGCTTTAGTGCAAAAATAAATGAAGATGGGAATTAACCTGAAACAAAGAATCCAATACCAGCATCCAGCTGAGTGAGATTAACAAGGAGCATAATCAGTAGACTTGTGATTTCACAATCTTGCTTGTATAGGGTCTCCATTGATGTATTAACCATATGCATCTCAACCATCTTAGCTGCCAACTCTGGCTTTTGTGACAGATTTACTAATGCTTGAGCGGCAGGCTCAGAAACCACCCTGAATGGATTTGTTAATACAAGAAAAAATTAGAAAGGCCTTCCCAAGGCTACTGCATGGATAATCTCAATAAATTGAGTTTGATAAAAGAACTCGAGAAGATAAACCATGGTCATGGTAGGAATTAACCAACAACAGATTTGAGGATTTTTGCACAATTAGTATGGAATATAAAAACTTTTAACATTGGTCCAACTCCAACCACAGATCCAGGCCCAAGTAATGAGAAGATCCGGAGGCCTATTTAGCTTAAGTGGCAATCTTTTATTTTGCAACATTGGTCCCTTTATTCACAATATCCTCCGTATGTATATAATAGAGTAGGACATGTGTGTACAGACTGATCATTCAATCTCAGATTCCTAACCCAAACATAAACAGGGCTTCACAAGAAGAAAAAAATGACTTCCCTTGTGGAAGAAAAGAAAACAAGTTCATTCCACATTGATTGTCTTCTTCAACACATTTCATCTTCACCCCACCCTAGCCCCCATCCCACTACCCCACGCCCCTTACCTCCACACAAGGCCAGATCTGCTAAGGAGGGGTGGGGTCTGGAAACACCATACCACCCAAACACCTTGTGAAGCCTTGTGTGTGTGTGTATATATAGGAAATGGTATAAATATATAAAGTGGCACCTAGACTAACAACTGGTTGTTTGGTGCCACTTGCGAAGGCCTGAATGTTCCACCCACAGCGCAGGGATCGAATCTGGCACACTCCATTTTTTAAGAACTACTTTATTTTCTACATTTAAGATTTACATGATATTCGCTCTCCTCTTTTCTTCTTTTCTGTTTGTATTTTTCTTCTTCTTTCCTTTCTTTTTCTTTGTTTACTGCTGATTTTTCTCCTTATAGATTTACTCCTCGCCTCTGCCTCCACACCCCACCTCCCATAATTTTGTCTAGATTATATACAAATGCTTTTTTTTATAACCTTGGTGTCCGGGCCAGCTTATGCGCACCTAAACTAATTCCACATGATACAGGCACCTCCTACCAGCAACACATACTAGGTAACTCTGTCCACCAAGGCTAGGATAGCTGGGAAGAAATCACTTAGTGTTTTTTGTCTCTGTTGAAGTTTGAACCGGGCTAACCATTATACAAAATGCTTTTAGTGCAATATTTTTAAAAATATTTTCTTCGTGCGAACACACTGATAGTGTTTATTTCTCTTCTTTCAAATTCATGTTAGCAAGAAAAGCAGTGAGTTAGTGTTTGCACAGAGAATTTTGGTGTTTTCATAAGTCCTTTTTTTCCATATTTAAAAAAAATGGAAAAGAAGAATTTCTAAATCACCATGTTAGGACATGGATGGTTATGCCTGGTATACACAAATATCAAGATTAACTATGACAGTTCAAGTTTACACAGATAAGGAACTAATCCCTCCTAAATATTTGATCTATTTTGACCTTGGTAAGATTCTTTTAAATGCTACGGAAAATATTACAAAAACATCCAGCCATTATTCAAATTCTCCAAAAGTTAAAGTGTTACTTATAATTCCGAACAAAAAGGAGTAATATGTTTATGTTTTAACTTTCTTTGTTTCAACTCTCAAGAACCCATAATTTGAACTTTATTGATGTAATCACGCAACATTTAGAAGATACTGCTACCTTTTTTCACCAAGAAGAGGCGAGATAGAGGGAAGCACAACGTTAGAATACTTGCCAAGAGATTCCAAGCCATCCTCAGAACCAGTATAATCACGAACAATATCAACCGCTAGTTTTCTCACCTAAAATCATTGTTCAGACATACATATACCAAAAAACTCAATAAGACATCAAACTCAAAGCAAATAGCTGAAACATGAAAGGTATACCGCAGTTCAGTTGCACATTAAAAAAATTAAGAAGAAAACTCTTAACATTTCTTTTGCAGGAGGAACCTGCAGCTTTTTTCACCTATAGCATTGTTCAACATACACAGTGGATCAACAAAGACAAAAAGGTAACCGCAATCCAGTTCCACTTTAAAAATCTAACAAAAGACTCTTACTTTATTTCGGCAGCTATTTTTCACCATTGTTCCAACATATACCAAAAAGCTCAATAAAATGAGCAAAAATCTAAAAGCAAATAGTCTACGGTGAAAAAGGTTCATCCCCAGTTTAAATCCTAATTTAAAATTTATTCGAAAGATTCTTCCTTTATTTCAAAAACCGCTGCATTTTCAGCTAAACTATTCTTTAAACATACATAGCAAAGAATTTCACCATGAGTTTAGAAAAAAATCAAGCCCATTAAATAAAGACGAAAAGAGTTCAAACCCATTACACATTCCCAAGGTTAAAAATTTAAGAGAATAAGCAACTCTTTTCACCTATAGCATTGTTCAACATACACAGTGGATCAATAAAGACAAAAGGTTAACCACAAGTGCGTTCCACGTTAAAAATCTAACAAAAGTATCTTACTTTATTTCGACAGCTCTTTTTTCACCTAAAACAGTGTTCAAACATATACCAAAAAGCTCAATAAAACGAGCAAAAACTAAAAGCAAATTGTCTAAGACAGAAAAAGGTTCACCCCCAAGGTCAGTTCTAAATTCTAATTTAAAATTTATACAGGAAAAAATTCTTCCTTTATTTCAAAAACACCACATTTTCAGCTAAACCATTCTTTAAACATACACAGCAAAAAGTTCACCACTGGGATTAAAAAAAAAAGGAACACATTAAATAAGAGGAAAAGGATCAAACCACTACATTCCCACGTTAAATATTAAGAATAATCAACTTTATCCCCAACTATGTATTCAAACATACATAGTTGCAAGGATGATTAGTAATTGACTAAAAACTCAAACCAATTAACTGTAAAATGAAAAGGGTTCGTCCCAATCGGTTCTAACTTAATTTTTAAGATAAGATACTTTCTTTACATCAATCAATCAGTGAAGACTAGCGAAAAGGGGGGAAAATCAAACAAATTGTACTCAAATACATAAATGAGTTGAAATACTAGTACAAAAGGATTAAGGTATAAACTTGACTTACTGGAGGAAAGGGAAGAAGAGAAAGCCAATCGTTACTAGTTCGTCGCCATTCAATGGTTTCCTCCTTCATGGCGGCGGTGGCTGCTCTACTACTGGTTAGCTCCGTTTCAGATTTTTACATTCGAGTTTTAATGGAACGACGACGTTGCCTTCTTAGTACTGCCCCGTTGTTTCGGGTCCAGTTTCAGTCGAACTATCCATGGGCTTTACTACTTTTTACTGCCGACATATGAATGCAAACTTACAAAAAGTCCCTCTTTCCTCGTCCAATATCCGTAAATAACAGTGTCTCTGTCCTAATTTATCCATTTTGTTACAAATACAATAAGTATGAATATTCATTACCTAATATCGCAATCAGATACTAATATTTACTATATATAGTTAAATTTTACATAATTATAATTATTAATTTGTATTTTTAATTCTGATTATATTTTTGTTATATGAATAAGAAGAAATTTCTTTATGCTTTTTCATCGTCTCTCTCCTCTCTCTCTGCGTCTCTCTCAGTCATCGTAAATCTTACTCCTCTCGTTCTATATTATTTCTCTCATTCTCTCTCTCTCTTTGTCCTCTATCCCTTTCTCTCCTCTTACCTTTTCCTCTCGTTACGTGTTACTTTTCATATTTTCCTTTTCATGAATTATACAATCTGATATAAGAAGCGAAAGAATGTTAGCATCAATCAGGCAAGATGATTCAATTAAATTAGAGGAAATAGATACAATCTAAATGTATGTATTAATACTGATAAATGCATTTGTCTGACATCTCCGAAAAATAATAAAAATACAAAGAGAGGTGGAAATATAAGCATCTGAGAGATATAAGATACAACTAAATGTATGCATGGATCACAATGGAGAAATACGATTGTGTAATCTTAAAAATTATAGAAATATAAATAAAGAAGGTGGAATAGTATATAAGGGAGGTAACTTTTAAATGAATACTTTCTCATAGCAACTTAAATTATAACTTCTCTTCTTAATTAGTAGAAAATGTTAGCTGTAGATTATTCAGTCAAGTATATTTCATTTAATAAATTTCTCTTTATTAGTGAGTTGTCAAGCAGACGAGCCTAGTAAACAACGAGCCAATTCGCAATGAAACAAGCAAAAACAGCAGAACAAACTTTTAAAGTAGTTAGTAGATAAGTTGCGAGGAGTAGGCTGCAGTAGGCGACTGCCAGCGGGCACCCCTACGAAAAGCGCTATGGTCATTTTTCTTCCACATAAATAGGAGGTCGGTCAGTTATTTGTAAATACATTTGATTGAATAATATATCGGTGCCTGCATGTGCTCTCTTGTGTATTTCTTTTATAGTGTTGATTTTATAAGCATGTTATTGGTCTGGCTAATAAATGCCGACCCGAAATGCTTTGAAATTATCAAAGGTACGTGCTATTTTTAATTAAGGAAAATCTTTCTAAACTTGATTTTTGTGCTAGATATATAAGACAAAAGTTACTTATCTTTAGATTGCTTGATGCCAAAATTCATCTTGGTTAGATGAGTTTTGGTAGGCGCCATCAAAGATAAAAATCGGCGTCAAATCAAGGCACGCCAGCTGATGATATTCCTCCACCATCACCTTGATGAGGACTTGAAAATGAAATATCTCTATCGAATCCACGCGTATTGTGGAACTTGAAAGACATATATGGCGCTGAAGATGGTCGTGCTCACAAACACGTTATAGCTGAATTAATTTGAAGTTTACAAGATATCGGTGGTATAATTAACCCCGAAGTATTTAAATTATTTAGCAACTAAAATATGTGGAGAAAGTATCATTTGATCATGATATCTTTGGAAAAAATATTCTTCACTTTTACGCCTCGAGTTTGCTCTAACACTTGTGTCTTTGAAGATGAGGACAAAAATTGAATTAATTTCATATCTTCTTGTTGTTGAAACGACATAATGACTTACTAATGAAAAATCATGAAAATGTCGACTTACTTGTTGTCCATTCCCTAAAAGCTTGAATGAGATAAATTTTTACCAATCTAAGCGTGAAAAAGATCATGACTCTAATCGTGGTCTAGGAAGAAATTCGATCATGGTGGTCATAATGCACCAAATAATAATCTTTACCGCAGTGTAAAAAAGAATAATGAAACGCAGACGGTGCAAAAGAAAAATTCGAGAAAATGTATTGATGTGAAGAAAAAAGGCATTGATCACGTACTTGCTTAGTACGCCAAAGCACACGATTGAGAGCCTTGATCAAACATCCTTGAAGAAGATGAATAATAATGCTAAAGTAAACTTTATTTTGAAAATAATTTTGAGTTCGCATCAAGATGTAGCAAATTTCTTTAAACACCTTGAAGAAAAAATTGATAATTTGATCGATAATGAATACGTAATAACTTAAATATTTTCATTCATATTGTTTGGATTAACTAGAATGATCATGTTTTATAGTCTATAAATAGAATAAAATTCATGTAATGGATTTGTCCGATAATAATAATATAATGTTCACTTGTATATATTTTTCATTTTGAAAAATATATGAATATTTCTCAAAGTTTATGTGGATTAATGACCCTGTCACTTGAAAATATTTGTGTGATTGGTAGTGGAGCAAACACACGCGTCATGCTCAAAGATGAGAAATATTTTTCTTCTTTTGCTCGGGAGAAAATCAAATATTACTACAGTTACGGCATCTCAAATTTGATTAAAAGACACCGAAAAGAACCGCATTTTCTTTACCTAAAGGAATAAAACTTGTTATAAATGATGCATTGTTCTATTTCAAACCTCCAAGAACTTGTTAAGTTTAAAAAATATCGGATTGAAATGGATATTATGTTGAGACGATAAATGAAATGGATGTTGAATATCTTGGTATTATAAATGTCTCGAAAACCGTAAATATATTTTGAAGAAATTATTAACTTTATCTTCTGGCCTATATTATGTAGAAATTAGTACAATTGAAGCACATTGGATCAATGAATTAGAAGTTTATCGATTTAAATATTTTTATGTTTTGGCATGATCGAATGGAGTCACACGGATCAATAATTGTAAGAGACCGAACCATTGCAAATTAAGCAGACCATCTATTAGAGAACACGAAGATTCTTACAAGAGTGATGGATTTTCATGATGCTACGTTATCAAGGCAAGTTGATTACTAGGCCATCACTAATGGTTTTGTTGAATCCCGTAATTTTTTAGAACGTATACATAGGGATATATGTGAACCTATTCACCATCCTAATGGGTTGTTAGATGTACATGGTCATAAATGCGTCTTGATATGATCTAATGTATGCCTCATATCATCTTGCAACTTGATGTTTGCGAAATTATTGGTAGAGTTAATACGATTAAGGATGCAATTTTCAAATTATTCCATTAAAGCTATTTAGCACCGATAATCTTTGGAGAATTTACATATAAAGCTTATCATGGGATAAAAATTAAACATTTTATAACTCATGTTAATAAAATGACTGCATGAGCCTTTATCAAGCACATAATTGATATCAAGACCACTACTTATGAAAACAAAGTTGCCCTGCTTAGTTTTAGGTCATGTTATATTACACCGCAACATAAACTTGACCATTTGTGAGCTACTTGCAATCTGCACTTTGTTATAATAGATATGGCGTATTTTATGTGATTAAGCTAATTATCTAATAAATAAATAAAAACACATATATTTTTTAAAAATTTAAATAAAAATATCTAACTAAAATATTTTATAAAGAGTTAAGATATTAAGAGTTTGAAACAAGACTTGGTTTAAAAAAATCTAAATAAAGTATCTTATGAGTCAAAAATTTAACTATATATTAAGACTACATTGATTTTACTATTTTAAAACTAATTTTGTGACTTTATAGTCCCCGAGTTAAATTAGTGATTTAATGTTATAAACTGGAATATGACTTTAATGTTACAAATAGTATGTTTTAATAAGTTTTGGCCGAAATACATCCAGCAAATTCGGGGTCAAAGAGAACAATTTTTATAGAAAATAAAGAAAATTCCTGGTCATAAAGCGGTCAGCTCTCGTAATCGATCGCTCATATGTCCATTTCGTTACGGACGGGGAAACAGCTACAAGCAGCAACGCTTTCTGCGGGCCAGATCTAGCGAATCGTTGCAATTGATGTTCGATCTAGAAGAGAAGGACCATTTTAAATTTATTGGTAAAATTTATTTAGATATTCGAATTATAAATTATTTTAATTGAGTATTTAAATAGATGATAAAGTATCTTATTAAATATTTTTGTCTCAAATTTGAAAAAAAATTCTTCACATGTTCTTAAGAGTCTATTATATAGATAAACTAGTGAATATGATTCGGCTCAATGGCGATTACAAAAGAAAAATATGTTAAAAAATTGAAAATTTCAAAAAAGATATTTATTTTATTTTTGAAGAATTTTTTATTTTCATTAGATTTTTACATTACGTGTAGAATGATAGTAATGATAATTTTTCTCTTGACGATAAAAATTGATCGGTAATCAATTAAACAATCTAATCGAAAAAACACAATTTGTAGAGAGTATGATCTTAAAATAGCATATACGACAAAACTTCTAAAGATGTTATATATATTAACTTGAATTTATGTTTAATCTATTTTACTTGATAATGAGTCTCTAGCAATCATTTTCATATTGCATTACAAATATTCATCGCAAAAAGTAAACTTTCTTATAACAATTAAAAAATACAAATAGTAAAATTACTTTAATTTTCTATAAGAAAATAGAAATTATATCTAATCTTTTAACTCTTACACTTTAATATAGACAAACAAAGTGGCAATTATTGAGAAAAGAAGATCGCATGAGAATAAAGAACAAAAAGTTGAGCAGTGGTGTGTGTATTCGTGAAATGAGAAACCTATGTAAATTATTTGAATTATAAGCTAAAATTGATTAAAAAATAAATATAAATGAAAAATAAAGAAGTGGATAATGAAAGTACAGTATAAGTCTATAAAATGCTAAGAGATAGTGGATAATGAAAATATAACCCCACAAAAATAGGGGTTATAAACGATGAAAAGATATTAATATGGAAAGTATATTTAATTTAAACTTTTAAAATGGATTGGTTTTACAAGCTACATTTTTATATAGTATGAAAATTTTGAGTAATTAAAATGTGGAAAATGGTTTAGGTCATCGATAATATAAGCGATTTGCTTTTTTTTTGTCGTAGAAATATGTATCGCATAATAGCAAATAACAAATTGTACTTTCTTTCTAAAAGAAAACATACTAACCAAAGGTGAACTTCTTGAAATTGATTAATATGAAGAAAAATATAAAAGAAAATAATATAACTACATAAACACCATACTTTATTGCACAAAGATTTGCTGTCATTTATTTTTATTTGTTTGAAAAGAAAAAAAAGATGATGATATAAAAATAAAAACATCAATCCATCAAAGCTATTTATTTTCCAACTAAAAATATAAATCAAACTCAATTAATTTCATTTCCCGTCCTTGGTTGCCATTGAAAGATTGTTCGCGGTAGAATCTCGGCTTTCATCTCCTTCTCCTCTTGAATAATGTCCCACTCATTCCAAGGACCTCTGTAGAATTTTGAGAGCTTGTAAGAGGCCATGGCATGAACTTTGATATGCCCAAAAAATAAAGTCCTTCGTAGGAGTGGGTAATCGAAACTTGAAGAAGCGACTCCATCACATCTAGCAAATAATCTTTCACGTAAACAATTAATCAGGTGTTATTCTTGTTAAATATTGGTATATAAAAATTAATAATATTTTAAAAACTCAAATCAACAAATACACAAGTCGATCAACTTGAAAAAAATAACAAATCTAAAATCAATAAGATATGATAAATTATTATAAATACAAAGGAATAAGAAAAACAAAAACTAAGAAACAGCAGGAGGGGAAAGGATCCGTGTTATATGGGAATAAGAGAGAGAAAGGTCATAACTTTCAAATAGAGTTAATAGAAAATGTATTTAGTCGAAGGATTAATGGCAATGTTGGTTACATAAGATATTTAAGGTATAATTATTTATAAATAAATGAGATAACTGGTAAAAATTGAGCAACTATTGGGATTCAAATCCAGATTTATAATATTCTCATAAATTTAATTTTTATTGAAGCTCATAAGTGTGAATATTTTAGAAATGCGCATCAACTTACAAAAATTCATTATAAATAAATAAATAAAAAGAGATTTAGTATAATATTCTTCATACATGATGGTTACTCTTAGAGATATGGCATTTGATAAGGCCATATAAGTCTAACTAGGTAAAGGAAGGCGCGCCAATGATAGGATATTTATTTTGAGTTCATGTAGTGTATATATGTTTAAAAAAGCTGCATTGACTTTGTATTCATAACTTTCAAAAGAATAAAATATTGTTATGTTGAGCAACATCACATAAATAGAAAAAATTAGGAAAAGATAAAAAAGAGAAAAAAATGGCAATAACTTGAGTAATTTATCACATCATTAAGTGGGTAGAAAAAATTATTTAATTTAATCATGTTTTTTTAATTCTAAAAAAATGTAATAAGTAAAAAAAATTTGAGGTATAACATATTAAATAACACTTAATTATGCTTCAGATTATGAATTTATTTTATTTTGTTTCAGTGGAAGATTAAAATGGTAAATACAACTTTGAAGTTATGAATTTTCAGGCATGTATATTTTTAATTTAATTTATTATTATTATTATTTATTTATTTTATTTAGTGGAGTTTGTTTTAATGGCATTAATTAAATAAATGAAATAAAAAATAATTTTAAAATAGAATTTTTTTCAAAAGCCAAAGAAGAAATAAAAATAAGAATGGAGGCCTAGAGGCATGCCACATAAGCATACCTTTAAGTCTCACATATTTATTTTATTTTATTAGAAATTACGATCTTCGATTAAAATATAATTTATAGTTTAAAAAAATATTAAAACTTATAATTATTAATTTTTAATTTAATTTAATTAATTTATTTATTTAATTTAATGACATAACATTAAATCACATTAATTAAATAAATAAAATAAAAAATAATTTAAAATAGAAAAAAATTGAGAAAAACAAGAAAAAGAAGAAGAATGGAGGCGCGGCATGCATAGAATATATTATATATGTATATATTGATCAATTATTTAAATATGTGACATATTTTATTATATGTTTATCTTAATAAGTCATAAAATCTTAATTTATTTCAATTGAAATGATATTATAATTAAATAAGATAAAAAAAATAAAAAAAATAAAAAAAATAAAAAAAATAAAAAAAATAAAAAAAATAAAAAAAATAAAAAAAATAAAAAAAATAAAAAAAATAAAAAAATTTTAATTATATATTTAATTAAATATAATATAGTTTTAGTTTTTACAAATTTAGCATAAAAATTAACAAAAAATACCACAGTACTTTTCTATTGCCACGGAGACCCATGTTTGAACATGGCTGCTTCCTGCTAAAATAAATTTCAGGCTGAGGGTATATTGGAGTTTTTACTATTTACTAATCCTGCAAATAAGTAGCATACACCTGTCCGAGTGATTTTTGCCTGGCTGCTTTTCTATCCTAATTTGCTTTGTTTGGTCTTTCATCCCTTTATTTCACTGTAAAACTGTTGAGTTTATTCATTCACTTCAGTTATTGGGTTGTAGTTCACGTTATCTTCCCGATTTTTTGTCTGTTTTGGATCTGGATACAATCTCATTGCTGAAAATCCCTCCTCCAACGCTGTCTGGAATGTTTATTTTCATTGTTAGATCAAATTTTCGTTAATCCCTGTAGGATTTCTCTGTTTCTGCAGGCATCATCTTACCCAAAAGGTTAGCTTTTTTTCCTTCTATTTATCTGGATCTCTATTTATCTGGATCTCTTTGTATTTGTTTAGTTTTGGATTTTTTTCCATTTTGTTTTTATGTGTTATGCTTGAGTTGGACTCGTATATATTAGCTGTTGTATTTATGCATTTGTCTTTTGGACCTCGCTGGAGAACCTTTGGTGAGAATTGATAAAAATAGATTCATTTTTTTTCCCCAGATTTTAGATTTGAAATCGAGTTTCTCCTTCTAAGTATTCTCAGTATAGGGAAAAAGAAAAACAGAAAATGCGGTATAACAATAGCAGGTATGGCGTCCAAGGGTTCAAATAGACCCAAACGTTTATATTTCTTCTAAGGCAAGTTGAATTTTTTCTTGTGCATGATCTGGATTATTGAAGAACATCAACTTATATTACTTTGCTTCATTCTTTCAAATTTAATTTTGAGAGTTGAGTTTATTTTCTTGCATTTTCTCGAAGTATCCGAGTTGGTGGTAGAATGATCTGCTTTAGAAAGTAGTTTCAGAAGTGTATTGTACTTGTGATTGTCTAATTTCACTTTCACTTTATAGGTTAGACTATTATTATTTAATGCTGGATAATGTTGTGGCCCTCCGTGGATATATGAAATAGAAGCTTCTTTCAAATGGGAAGCCTGTTGCAATGCATTTTAGTTGCTAGTTTTTTAAATCTCCAATTGAATGGTTAAAAATGCATTCTTGTCAGTTGTCGGTTAAGCTAAATGAAGAGAAATTGTTACTGATCCAAATTATGGAAGTGTTGAACTTATAGTTTGACGATTTTGGAGGTGTTCTTTGTAACTAGCAACTAGTAGGGTGCTCTCTTTAAGACGAAGTTGAACGAAATCAAGAAATTATTAAATGATGGTACAGGGTGCAGATCATAAAGGACCATGAGAGGCATCAGGATGTAATCTATGTCATTAAGTGTTTGGCTATTGGGGAAAAGGTTCATTCTTGTAGTATCTCTCATCTTTGACTAATGATGAGAAGTTGAGTTTGATATGGTACCCTTGATTCACGAGGATGGATAGAGCCTCATGAATAGTAAGAGTATAGTAAATGAGCATGGTATAATGGTTGTCTTGATCCGTTACAAGCTATACCAACTTTTTTGAAAGTTATTGCTTTAATCACTGATTAAATCTGCATAATGTATTACAGTTCTACTCAACTATTCTCTTATTTCTGCTCTCTTTTTTCTTCTTTCATCATTTGTACTCCTTCCTATCTATACCGGAAATAAAAAGATGGACTAAGGAATGTCAATATTTTTGTCAGGCCTGCACGAGAAGAGACTATTCACATTATAGTGATTGCATTACATTTTATATATCAATATGCAAATAGTACTTACACAAATAGATTAGTTCCATATTTTTTTTACATTAATGGGAAATGTTGTTTGAGACCTGAGCACTAACATTTGATCATTATTTATATGCTATAGGTGTTTTTGGTCGGCGACAACTAAGAACAGTAACCGTTGCGGGGAAAATGCGTCATCTTCTGCTGATATGTAAATAGTACTCCATATATGTATCTAATGTCACTCTTACTATCTAATAGTATAATGCTTTTGTGGATATAAGCAGTTTATCATTTGGCAACCATCCACCATCCACCATCCATGATTGGATGTTTTATTCGACCTTTAGAATGCCATGTTATCTATATGATTGATAATCACTTAGATGCATCAATTTTTCTTTTCTCCAATTTCACATCAAAACAGAATTAGCAAAAAATAACGCTCAACAATATTGGGCCTGTGTTGGCACGGGCCATCACCGCCTAGTAAAAATAGAAAACTTGTATGGAGCGGAGCTACTCGGTGTGAGCCCACCAACGGTGGGTTAATCTCAGATCACTCGGAATTGGTAAATGCTCATTTAATGCACACGTTTCTACAATGTATTTGTCATCTTTGATGAATGATTCTGTCTAGATATTGAAATAAATTTACATTTTTTTTCCAGATGAGGAGTTTCATGTTTAAGGTTTTGGAGGGATGTTGTTGTGATGGGTCTCTATAATAACAATACAGAACTCTTTCAAGAGAGAAGATGGGGTATAACTGGTATTGTCTACAAGTCTTTGGATCAAATCAAGAACAATTTCAGAAGCTCTCGACGGGGACGAAAGTTCAGTCTTTTTACAAACCGGGGATTACTGTTTTGGGTATTTATACTTGCTGTGTTCTGCTTCATCTCATTGGCAGCTTTTGCCTTAGGAATGCACTTCCATGGTGAGAAAGGCAACATTTTCCAACTTTTGACTACTCTTCCAATAATTCAATTTCATTCTACACTTCCAGACTTGTAGTTATTAAACTGAAACTTCTTGTATTTTGGCAAGACCTGTTTTTTTTAATGAGGTAAGTAATAAAATTTATTATTATTGGGTCAAAAGAGCACCCTCATACAAGAAGTATACGAAAAATCTATGTTTCTCTTACTCTTCAAAAATATAGTTGGGCGTGTGTTGGAGCCTCAAAAGTTATGCATTTTTGGAGAATCCAACATGGGTACAAAAACATTTTTGAATGGTCCAAGCAACACGGCCGACAAGTAGAAAATCGACAATAAGAAATGGTTTTCCAGGAATAGACACCCAATCTTCTATACATACAAGAACCTCATGGGTGCACCAAAAAAGAATAAGGGAAAAGAGGTTACTTGTCAATTGTGAAATGGGTAATTTGCTTTCCATCTTAGATGCCTCCTTTTGTTTTCCTTGACCAGACTTTGAGCTGTAAGCTTTAAACCTGTATGTGCTGTATCCTCTAGAGCACTAGATGTTATAATTCTTTCATTTATGATTGTTAATGTTAGCAAGTAGTAACTGCTAGCAATTGCTACTCTTTCTGGGATTTTTAC
Source organism: Datura stramonium (assembly GCA_018107945.1). Lineage (NCBI taxonomy): Eukaryota > Viridiplantae > Streptophyta > Magnoliopsida > Solanales > Solanaceae > Datura > Datura stramonium. Next base: position 44,257 of record JACEIK010001652.1, on the reverse strand, counting down.
ACTTGTAGATGAGCATACTATTGTGAGTATCTTATGGTCAATCGGCATCCCTTTGGCTGCAGGTTTAATATCCTACACACTAGTTGAAGGATAAAAAAACCTGTTTTAGTGTTACAAGCTTCTCATATTTTGAGTTTATAAAAAAATTGGTAAGTCTTTTCTAAGTCTAAATATTATTCAAAGACATGTTTTCCCATTGTTCTTTGCAGGAAAACTGGAACCTGGCATGTTGCCTTGGAGAGAAATGCGAGAAGATTATATTGGGCATAATGTTCCTGACCGCCCCAACCGCCCGACAAAGAAACCCCGTAGGCAGCGTAAGACTTGCTTTTACTATGCTTGTGTAGACTTTGTGTGAGCTTATGTCATTAAGAAGAGAGTTTCCATCAAGTAGAGAATGGGATGAGAAGTTATACTTGTCCTGGTCAAAATAGATAATCACTAATAATGACATTGTAGCAAGAATTAGTGCAACCTAGATCCTAGAACTTTGTAGTCAGTTTAAAGCAATTGTCTACAGTTGTTAATAAACAGAGAGATACATGTGGAGAACCATAGTCGAGCATTCACTATTAGCTGTTTGTTTCATGGTTGCATGTGGCAATGTGAGAGTGTTACTGCAGATCTCTTGAGTTGTCTCTTTTAATGGCTATCAAAAGGTAACAGAAAGAACAATATCTAAAACTTCAGCTATGAATGAGCTTTTTGGTTATTATATCTTCAAAATCACACCACGTTGGTTAAATGAGCAGTCTCTGATCCTCCTTTTATTTATTTAACAGAAAAGGGTCAAAAATACCCTTAAACTATGTAAAATTGAACAAAAATGTCCTTCGTTAATACTATGGTCTAAAAATGCCCTGTCTTTAATAGATTGGTCCAAAAATGCCCCTATTATTTCTTAATGGGTCAAAAATGCCCCTTTCTTAATAAACATACTGTTCTATTATTTTTAATCACATCTTTTTCTAATAATAATATTGTTTTTAAAGGATTCTTTTCTTATTTCTTTTCTTTTAAAATCTCTTTAACGATTTTCTTTTAAAATTCCTTTTAACGAATAAAAAGGTGGGAAGTAGTCTTTTTTTTCTTTTTGATCTCGTTGTATTAATTAAAATAGAATAACTCTATGTTTTTTTTAAACTGATAGTATAGGTCATATACATTAGATTGTAGTAACTCATCATTAATTTTCAGTTAGATAACTATAAAACTCTTTTTCATAATAAAATAGGAAATATTTTTATTTCTTAATCTTTTACGAATTGAAGTAGCATAAACATTTTCTAATATAATCTTGATTTTAAAGTTATTGTGATATATTATATATGACCTATAATTATAGGTTAGAAAAGTGAATGGGGTTATTCTACTTTAATTGATAACCAATTTAAAAGAAAATTTTAAAAGAAAAGAAAAAAGAAAATGGTTCTTTAAAAATCGTATTCTTATTAGAAAAAAATGTATTTAAAAAGAAAATAAATAATATTTTAATTAGAAAAATGGCATTTTTGACCCATTAAGTAACAATAAGGGTATTTTTGAATCAGACCATTAACGTCAAAGGCATTTTTGGACCAAATTATTAAAGGTAGGGGCTTTTTTGAACCAACTTATTACCGGAGGGTATTTTTGTTCAATTTTGCATAGTTTAAAGGACATTTTGACCCTTTTCCGTTTATTTAATTTGTAATATTTGAAGTAGTTCTGCATAAACCTTGTTAAAGGGAAGGGAAAGAAACAACTTTTCAAACTAAAAAGTATTTCCAATGAACAGAAAATACAACATGGAATCAACTACATGCTCCAAATGAGGAGACGAAGAAGATGCGTTTCAAACTTTTATGGTTTTCCACATAAGCTTTGAGTGTCTTGCTGTTCCATAAGTCAAAGTTAGTCCATATTGAAATAAGCTAAGCCATTACATGTACTTTTAGTTTTCCTTGTAACACTACATCAACTAATGAACCATGCCTCAGTCAGTTGGTAACGGTGCACAAGGTTGAGAAAGCTTATGTAGGTTGATTTTGGTATGAAGAACCTTCCTTTTCCATCTTACTGCAGCGAAATGGCCTTGTTTGGAGAAAACTGGCGAGTAACAAATCAAAATGTCTATTACATTATAGTGATCATACAATTTTAAAGAAATATAAGTTTTATATTCCTGAAAAAAATATTATAAAGAAACGAAGTTTCTTTTTGAAAAGGTTCTGAGAAAAATACAATTAGGTTGATATGAGGATAAGTAGGTCTTCAATAAATTTCTTCTTTATTGCACATATGGCCTGCTAAGCAAGATGAATTTATAACCTGTCATGTATTTTATCAAACAATTCTGTGGTCAAGGTTCAAAACCTTTTATCTTATTGAGGTTGGTGGGAACCGAAGTCTAAACATGTTTTGAATGTGTTCAATCCCATTAAATTTGGAGTGGCTAGATATGCATTATAGGTGCCTCATACAACTAAGTTTCATGTTCTATTTTCTATCCTCTTCACTTCTTTTTCTAGCTCCAAGAAGTGCCACAAAGAGTTGGTAATTGGCCATACTATTGTCCATGGCATAAATTATATGTTATCATTTGTCTATGCGGAATTATCATAACATTCTAGATATCAGTTAATAAAAGTGTATCCCTTTGTTGACATCTCTTGGTAAAATGCTATACACAAGCCAGAAAGTTAAAGGGTCTATTTCCATAGTACGCAGAAAATATTGAAAATCTGCAAATACTCATTTCGTTTCTATTTGATTTTCAGGTTTTTTTCCTTGTGAGGTAGCATTTAGGAATTTCGTAGATTTTCTTATTGAACCCAAGGAATTTTTGAATTTCACCCAGTTTTCCTTGGGATATATGGAAACAGAAAAGAAAGCTTCCCATATTGATGCTCATGAACCCAAATTTGGTGGACATCAGACCCTTGAAGAAAGAGAACAATCATTTTTCGCTGTAAATCAAACAATTCATTGTGGTTTTGTGAGGGGAGCTGAAGGGTTTCCAAGTACTGGATTTGATTTGAAAGAGGAGGATAAAATATACATGAGTGCGTGCAGAGTGGTTGTATCATCATGTATTTTTGGAAGCTCTGATTTTTTAAGAAGGCCGACAAGCAAATTGGTAATGATTTGGCCTACTTTTTTCTTTATATTTACTCTTCTCTCCTGCAATGATATTCATTGGTGGTTTTATCATATCCATTCCGAAACTATTAACCAGATGGAAGGCTGGAAAGTTCCTTATCTCTTCATTCTCATTCTAATGACCTTGCAGTATTCAACTCTGTTTGCTCTTTCTATATTCTCAGAGATGGTAATTGCATAAAAAACTTGTAAATCAAAAGTATTGAACAACTCCGAGAAGATGAAAGACTTTCTAAAACATCTATCCCAGATACATCAGTTTTCTCTAATAATAAGTGACTTGATTTAGCAATATTCCACAGATTTGTCAGATGGTATCTTTGGAAAGCCCAAGAGCAGGTTAGGATATAGCAACATGTGCTTACTTTGGATTGATCCTTGCCTTTTCAGATCAGTGAGTATTCAAAGAAGAATGTATGTTTTGTTATGTTTGTTGATGAGGAAACTCTTTCCACGCTCTCAAAAGAAGGAAACGCGCCTGATGATGGTGGATTTGTTGGTTTGTGGAGATTAGTTGTCGTCAGGAACTTACCATACACAGATATGCGTAAAACAGGGAAAGTACCAAAGTTTTTGACACATCGCCTCTTTCCTTCTTCTAGGTGATTTTCCACACCTCTAGCTGGATTTTTTATTCTTAATGTATCTTGCTCCAATTGAAGATAATTTTTTCTCCTCTTGTGGCAAATTTTAGGTACTCTATTTGGCTTGATAGCAAATTGCGGCTCGCAACTGATCCAATGTTGATAATTGATCATTTCTTGTGGCAAACTGGTTCTGAGTATGCCATCTCAAATCATTATACTCGGCACTGTGTTTGGGAAGAAGTACTCCAAAATAAGCGTCTAAATAAGTACAATCATACTGCTATTGATGAACAGTTTTCATTTTACCAATCTGATGGTCTTACCAAATTTGACCCTTTAAATCCAAATCCTTCTCTGCCAAGCTGTATGTGCCACTTAATGGTTTCTATTTATGCTATTCTCGTTGCCTTCTTTTTTCATATGCAGTTTCTTGAACTAAATATGGTTTTTTGTGTATCGCAGATGTGCCTGAAGGTTCATTTATTGTCAGAGCACATACACCAATGTCAAATTTGTTCTCTTGCCTCTGGTTCAACGAAGTTGACCGATTTACTTCACGTGACCAACTAAGCTTTGCATACACATTCCTAAAACTGAAGAGAATGAATCCAGGCAAACCATTCTATTTAAAAATGTTTAAGGTGAGTTGTCTTCGGGTCACTTTAATTCCTTTATTATGAGCTCTTGTCAGAGTAACAACAAAGACGGTTACTCTTGAATCGTGTACTCGCTCTTGAAAACTAACTGTATTGCCATATATGTTTCTGTAGTACTATAATCTGCTTCAGGTTATCTGCTAACCAAGAGAAGCCATTTGTTATTTGATTTGTGATTGTTTTGAATCAATTTGAAACATTAACAGAGTTTTTAAAAATTATGGTGGACATGTTATTGAGCTTGGACAACTTGTTGTCGCTTGTGCTGCTCTGACTTGCATTAAACCTTGGGAACCGAACATTTAAACACAATGCTCTAAATGTCATTATCTTGTTGGAATATTTCAAGCACACACCAACTGATGTGTTTGTTCACTTGAAACATGTGTTTCACTTATTAGTACTTATTCTGCTTGATTGTGAAGTTTTAATATCCCAACAATACTGTGACCAAAATTTTTGTGTCTCTTACCTGTGTAAAAGCTGGTCTTTAGGTTTTCTATATGTATATATTTTAAGTTTATCAATATAGATTTTTTTTTGGGTATCTGTTTGAACATATGCTTCTGCAGGACTGTGAGCGTCGGTCACTGGTCAAGTTATTTCATCACAGAGAGCTGTCTGCTCCACCTCCCCCAAGAATAAGTTGATATTTTTCACTTTACAAGAACTTAGTAAACTGGACCTCTTGCTCGACCCATTTGAACTTACTTTCAGTTTGAAGATGAACTGATACAACTAAAGACTACATTTTGGTGCACGGAATTAATTTAGTCTATTGAGTATCACGGAATTAATTTAGGTCTACAAAGTAGGTAATAGAACTTTGGGCCAAGATTATGGGGCTAACTTATCTGCCTTTGAGCACCCTCTTCATGTGATTGAGGACGGCGAAGGAAGCTCGTGAGGTGCCACTGCAGCTTGAATTATCACAACTGTTGATATTTTCCGAGACTTCTTGTGGGTTCAAAGCTGAACCAGTTTCATAAAGAAGTCTGTAAAAATGTATTTAACTGTTGTAGGTGCTCCACTTTAGAGGAAACACTTTTATTGTACATTGAATATATATCTTCTCATTTATATCCAAGAGAAGCTATATTACTTCTCATATAGTTAAATTTCAAACTTGTTTGAGATTGAGGCGGAGTTGTATTATTGACTGGAGAGTGGTGTTGTTGTGAAATGCTCTTAGCATTGACAGTACAGTCTAGGCAGTTGAATATTCATGTTCATTAGTGATATATCTTGATGCTTAGAGCAAGTTGGTATTTGTGTCATATTGCCTTCTCCAAATTTCTTACAGCATGTTCAACAACACTTGTGTGAAAGAGAGAGCAAGTTATCTTAGGAATATAAACATCCATGAGAGCTTTAAACACAAGACTATTTCTCAGTATAGGCTTCTTACAGACTTCTACAACCCACTGTCATGACTAGATAAGATATTTCCTGTAATAGAATAAGTCATTCTAATTGGTATTTGACGGATTTGGTCATTTCGTCTTCATCAGTATAAATATGTGATTAAATTTATTTGTCTTTATTATTTTAGTTGAGTCGAGGATTTATTGAAAATAATCTCTCCTAGTATGTGTAACACTGACGCTACCCTTCTCAAACTTTACTTGTGAGATCTCATAAACTTATTTGTCTCTTCCTAGATACTCATTTAAGATTTATTTACTTCTTCCGTTTCAAAATAAGTGGTGTTTTAGCCTTTTTATTTTATTTCAAAATAAGTGGTGTTTCACATTATCAATAAGACATTAACGATGTTCTTTCAATTTTACCCTTATTTAAATGAAGAGAGATTTATAAACTACTAAAGAACTATATTTTTTTCAAGGTATTTATTAAAGGTAAGTTAGTAAAAATGCATTTTACTTTCTAGAAGTGACTAATTTCTTAAGAGGTGTGTCTAAGCTAAAAGCACCACCTATTTTAAAAGGGAGGGAGTATTTAATATCATAAGCTCTTTCTTATAAAATGTTTTGATATATAAAAGAAACTTATACAGTTGCCCCATCGCTAGAAAGTATTTACGTGTCGTACCCCTTTACTTTTCTACCCCTTAATTAATTACAGAAAATACCCATCTAGCAATCTTTCATGATACCATCATATTATATTCATATACTGTCATGGTAATTAATATAAAACGGTTCATATTTTAGTTTATTTTTTGGTATATTTTATGTACTTTGCCCGATATATAAGCATATTTTTTGGAAACCCAAAAAGATATGCTAAAAAACAGATATAGAAGAAATGAAGGTAAAGTAGAGAACAGAAATATAAGATATCATTCGCCTTTTCTTTTAGTCTCCGGAGCTAGTGGTGACAAATAGACGGGTTAAATAAAAGAAATAACTATATCGAGTGACTGCCACAAATTTTAATGACCCAACTTTTTAGCAAATAAAATAGTAGGTAGATGATAACGAAGGGAAATTATATATTTTATGGAAGTTACAAGGGTTGAGTTGCCTTTTTGTTACGTAGATATCATATAAATTCTTTATTGTTAGGATTGAACAACAACATCAGAGTGGCGCAGCGGAAGCGTGGTGGGCCCATAACCCACAGGTCCCAGGATCGAAACCTGGCTCTGATATTTCTCAGATGCAAGCTTTCCCATCTTCCACACTTTTTTGCTGAATTTTGGTGTTTATATTTCTATATTGCACTATAATTACCGCTTTATTCTATCACAAAATATCAAAAATCAAATTTAAATATAAAAAATTATATCGAATTAATTTAATATGATAATACTTTTATAAATCAAAATTATTTAATCAAAATTTTAAATGCAATATTATGTTCATCTAACTTGTGTCTGGGATTTGGTTTGTCTTTGATGGTTTAGTTTCCAAGTCCATTAGTTTTTGTTGATTTAATGAAATATATTATGTTGCCAACCTAATCTTGTGTTCTAATCACCATTATGAAATAGATCAATGTGAGTTTTATCACTTCCTCCATACCCCCTCCCCCCCTCCTCTCTCTCTTCTCTCTTCTTTTTTTTTTTTTTTGTACAATTGGAGTTTGTCCAATCAAAGATCACATGTAAGATAATTATGATAAGTATCAACTAATAACTTAATAGAATGATAGAATAATTATAACAAGTTAAATTATTGATAATGAATTTACATAGCATTATTATTCATTTAAAACATTGTTACCAATTAAGAATGTGTAGCTTATATTATGTCACCCAAGGAGTAGCTTTTTGAACACTATAGAGGACTTAGTGATAGTGAGATTTTATTAATTATGTTATTATTGATGTATCAACGCGTATATAAATTAAATATATAATTTTAACTTTTAAAAGTATATTAACGGTATGGTTTTCTGGCTAGAGGCAGACTCAACAGAGTGGAAATGATTTTTATAGTCACTTACAAATTAAATAGAATAAAATGATCTTTTCAAATATTTTATGTGTAAAAATGAAGATCGAGTTTTTGAAAAAAAAAAGTCATAAAGCTAAAAACAAGTTTGTAAAAGACTACAAAATCGTATTCAAATTCCGTGACTAGTTTGCGCTCTTTGAAATTTTCAAATTTAATGAACTGAAACATCTTTATAATTAAAAGAAAGAAAATTAATCGAGACGTCATGAATAGCAATGAGCAAGAACATACTAAGAGTGTTTGAAGAAACACAAACACGAATCTTCGTTTCTCACCAATATATAGTATGCCTCAGAAATTAGTTGACCGGAACCTACAGACAATTAGAAGCATTCAAATTCTGGTTCTTTTTAAAAAAAAATTAGAATTGAATACCAAATCAAATGAACAAACATTTGTTTCTATATTAATGGGTGACTACTGTTTAGCCAAATATGAATGCAACTAATTTAGTGTAAACAATCTCTCCTCCCCCTGGAAAATCAATTTCTGGAGGTCGGTTTTTGTAATTTTATTTTGAAAGTATTGACTTTTGAAAATTAGTATTTCTATAAAATAAAATAAAATTGAGTAACTTTTTGAGATAATTATCGTTAGTTGAGTGGCTTTTGTGTTACAAAATAAAGTTAAATAACTTTCTGTGATAAAAGTTATTACTTTATTTATTTTTAATTTTTAATTTTTCATTCGATGACCGATAATAGCAGTGGCACTAGAATTGGAAGTAGCCATTGGCTAAGTCTTGAACAGATCTCAAGCGGGCTTGAACTGCTTTATTCCGTTTTCAACTGCTCTCCGGAAAATGCAACACGATAAAAGAGTTTTTGCCCCCGCGACTAAATTTCAAAAAGCAAAATGAGTTTTGTCTCTCTCTTTTTATATTTTTATCTTTTTATCTGGGATTGAAATATAATATAATTAGTGTTGTATTAATTTTTTTTTTGCCACTTATAATTATTATATTACGTCCTTTAAGCTTTTGTAAATGCGTGTGATAAACTATTCATTCAATTAGTACATTTTATAAGTATGAAACTCTAATTCTCTCTTCTTCTTCTTCTTTCCTTTTTCACTTTTTCTTTCTTCCTTCTTCCCCCTTATGTAAAACTCTTTTTAAAAACAAATAGAACATTTTATGGAATTTAAACTTCAAGATATTAAATCTTTCGTGACAAAGGGCAGCAACATCAGAGTGGCGCAGCGGAAGCGTGGTGGGCCCATAACCCACAGGTCCCAGGATCGAAACCTGGCTCTGATATTTAATCATATCTCAGAAGCAAGCTTCCTTCTTCCCACACTTTTTTGGGCTGAATTTTTGGCTTCCACGTTTAGTCAAAATAATTATTATGAAGCGAAATGTGATAAGTAAAAGTGAACGACGTATTGATAGAAT
>JACEIK010001652.1:6097-17641 GCA_018107945.1 Datura stramonium | reverse complement strand
AATGTAATGCACCAAATAACATCTCTGTGAAATTAACAGAAACAAATCATATAATCCTGGAATAACATTTATGTTCCTTAATTTTTCTTATTAAATTTTTTTATAATTGTGGTGTTCAGGCTAGCTTGCCCACCTCGACTAATTTCATGATATATTTTTCACCTCCCACCAACAACATGTCTTGCTATTTGAACCTTGAACCTCACGGTTCTCAACTCACTTCATTGACCACCGGGCTACGCCTTTTAGTTTATTACATTGCTAAAATGATGTTTTGTTAGCTCGTCGCTTGGCTTAATATCATTGACCGCTATTCTCTTCTTAATATAACATAAATATACATATTTCTTTCTGGTGCAATATTTTTAAGCAATTCTAATTCTTCAAATGTCTACATTTACCAATAATACTTTTGAGTATTATTTACTTAATTTATTTTATAAATATGTTTAAAGTATCAATATTCTTGCATTATCTTTAACCCAATCTTTGTTATATTTTTCTATTATGATATTTTGTTTTATTTTTCCATTTAGTATTTACCATTTATCGAAGTAATATAATAGTCAACACCAAATTGTGATTTTGAATTCGTCCAAAGTATAAATAGAGAAGTTCTCTAATTATTTTGTCAGGAGATGTACAAATATTTTTAATAATTACTATTTTAGTATTATGTACGATAAGCAATTCAATTTCCTTCTCCTTTGATTTCAACAGAAAATTTTGAGTTGTGCTACTTTCTGAAATTACCTAATTCATCCCTTCCTCTTTAAAAAGAAAACTACTGCTACAGAACCCTCCAATTCCTCAATACCAATAAATGTTACTACTCTTCTTCCTTGAAGGATTCGTTTGAATATGACTCTCACTAAAACTGTCAATATGAGTCAGCCCATCGGGGCGTAGCCCATATTGATGGCTCTAACTCTCCCCCTTATTGTCTCCTTCATCTTCATTTACTCCTTCCATAAAGATACTCTCTTCTTGTTTCTAAAAGTATCCAAAGTGTACGTTGTTGTTGTTGTATCCTCATATTCTCAAGTTAACAAGTCTCATTATAGAAATTTGCATCAATTGCAGGTCTATTAAATAAAAAGAAGTATAAAATAACCGGAGAAGTAGATTTACATCATTGCGCTCTCTCACGATTATTTCCTAGAACACCGGTCAAGACAATATATTGAAAAAGCAATATACCAACACCTAATAACTTGTTGTGGGGGCATTGTACTCATAGTTAAAATGTTTGTGGTCTTCAAGAATAATAACTATTACGCCTAAATTGAGCAAAAATAAATATTTTTATTTTGAACTTCAGAAATAATAAATAATTTCAGATAACTATTTTTAACTTATCCGGTACACAATGTATAATAAACAATATAATGTTGTTCGTATTGAGCCCGGGCAACGCCCGGGTTACCCTGACTAGTGTATGTGTGTAGCTGTAGGGACGTGGCCACCATACTTTTTAGGATCCCGCATAATTTAAGTGTATAATTGATAATTTCATCATAAGTTTAGGTGTCTTTCTGTATATTATTGTTAAGATATATAATATTTATGAGTATTTTTTTTCCTTATAGCAAAGAGGAATAATATCATTATTGGTCAAGAATAAGTACTTTATCTTTTATGGAAATTGAATCTGTGTCTTCGACATGAAAAAAATATGTTAATTAATTTATAGTTTTCTACATCTTCTTTTCGCAGAAATAATTTTATTATTAGTAAAGAACCTTTAAGTCCCTGCCTCCTCGGTCTTCATCCATACCCGTTGACCGCATGGATTGAAACAAAATTTTCAAAATAAGTGAATCACATGAAATTTAAAATAGGAAAGTGCAAGCACAAACTAATGAATAATGAGCCTATTTGTATTGCAAAGAGTAAAGAAATTGATATTGCGCCTGACTTAACTTCAAAAGTTAGCTTGTGAGGGGAGGACTATCTAAATTCATATAAGGAGACCACTCATTTTATTAACTAGCGATGTGAGACTTTTCTCATTCTTCAACCCGCCACATCACGCCCAGGACTGGACACTTAGTGCTTAATTTAGGGGTCCAACATAGGGTGAGATGAGTCTTGCTCTGATACCATGTAAAGAAATTGATCTTGGGCTTAACTCAACCCCAAAAACATGTTTGTGAGGGGAAGATTGTCCAAATACATATAAAGAGACCATCCGTCTTATTAACCATCGATGTAAAACTTTTCTCATTCTTCAATACAAAGCACATTCTAACAAAGAATTGCTATCTGACAAAGCAAAAAGAATGTACTTTATTTCAAGGGAGAAAGAAATGTTTATTTAGCAGTATTGTTTTCTATCACTTCGATCACTATTATAGTTTGCAGTTGTACATAATCTATGAATTGATATAACTTCAGCAGAGACTTCGTGGGCAACTTTAAGAGGATCTCTATGATGATTTCATGGGAAAGAAGAGGGATTATCGAATCAGCCATAAGTTCAATGGAGCTGATCAAGTAAAGGAAGGACAAGGTACAAACTGGTTTGACTTTGCTAATGAAAAATAATAATAGAAACTTATAGAGAATACGTAGAAACTGACACATCTGATTGACACATCTGATAGTTTCTATTATTGTGTTTGGGATAATACGGTATCTTCATTCTTCTCCAGACTAAATTCACATCTTCCCCTGTTCTTTTTTAAGCTATCTTTACATATTCAGTAGTTAGATTGGACTTCACTTTCGTGAATACTGAAGGACATGGTACAGTAACTGATATTTGTGAATTTTTCATCATGCAATCAAACCTAGAGGTCTACTGTTACATTGGAGAAGAAGGACCAAGCCAACATCCAATATGTTCCAATGCTCAGAGGAAGGCATCAAACTCTCCAAGCTTGGAATTGAGGAAATGATGTTGAGCACCAATGAAACCTTTAGTCATAAGATCAACCAACTGCAAGTCAGCAGCAACATAAGCAGGTATTCCCGACTTAAGCTTCTCCCCGATAAAATTGCAATCTATCTCAATGTGTTTGGCCTTTTCATGAAAGATGGGATTAGTAGTCATTTGAAGAGCTGTTTTATAATCACAATACAACTGCACATGCCGTTACAATTCAATACCAAGCTCCCCAAGAAATCTGTTAACCAAGTGATCTCAGCAGTTGAAGCAATCATACTCATGCACTTTGCCTATGCAGAGCTCCTGCTAACTGTGTGTTGTTTGTTAGATTTCCATGAAATCAAGGAGCACTTATATTGACAATATGACCTGTCAATGATATTCTAGTACTAGGGCAAGCTGCCCAGTCAGAATCACAGTCTACAGTCATGGTACTGATATCATTGTCTTGAAAAGAATGCTCAGACCAATTAGAGCAATATCCATGTGAGATTGTTTAGGCCATTGCATAAACTGACTAAGCACATGCACTGTGAAACAAATGTCAGGCATGGTGATGGTCAAATACAATAACTTCCTAATCAGCTTGTGTAGGGATGGCAATGGTCCGGGTTCTACCTAATATTTTTAAATTCCAAAATTTCAGTAGTTTCTAATGTCTCATGGATATCAAGAAAGCACTTGTGGATAAGTTAATGCAAAAAGCATAATATGAACCATGTCGAGAAGCGAGATAAAACAACTACACACATACAAATTAGTACTTAGCTATAGAGCTATTTCTAAGAGCACTACACAACTGTTACAGGTTCATGCAGTTTAAACATTATATCAATCATAGCAGTTCTCTCACGATCACATCCTTCTTATATTATATCAATCATAGCAGTTGTCTTATCATCACACCCTTTAGATTATATATGGATCAGCTTAGTGCTTGCTTGAAACCTTATTTCAACACTAATTTGTGACTCAGCTGACCCCTGAGATATGACAAATCGAGAACTGGCCTGTCACGTGCTTTCTCCTTCTTAATCTGGATCAGCTGGTCATAAACACACCAGGGGAAGCTAATGAAATGATCTCTTTTCAACCCCCCGTTGTAGCAACCCCAATATCTAGGATGATACGTAACGTGGTACCAAGCCGAAGCCTTTGGTAACATGTCATCTATATCATTACGCCTCTTGAACCAGGTCCTTGCCTCCTTCCTCAAGGACCGCACAGCAACACCAATGGCCTCTGCGTCTTTTCTGCGGTCAAAAGTTTTTGATGCCTTCATGATGCCGCCACTAAGTATTTCAGCCTCCGTTTTTATGCCATAGTAGTCCATTAAATTGCCCAGCTTGTTGTCATATTCACTTTTGTAGTCGAAAGCTTCATCAATGTAATCTTCAAATCCATCAACTTCCAAATCAGCATCATATAATCTCCTGGCAACATCCCTTGTGAAGATCGCAATAGAGTTAGCCTCAGGTGCTTTATCCTTCACTTTCCTGAAAAGCTTTCCAATGACTCTTTCTGAGTGATAGGTTGGCTTATCTGGCTTATCCATAAAGTCTGGGTATTCTTTAGGGCGCAAGTGAGATGGTATTTCAGCAGGAACACCAGTCTTTGGAAAGTCAACAGCAATTGAAAAGAGCTGAGCAAGTTCTTTGCATGGATCACTCATGGCCATATCAGGTTCTCTATCTGCAAATACGACATGGGCATTTGCTATGATTCCCAAGCTGTCATTCACAATATAGTTGGTGAAGTACTCTTCAACTTCCTGCAGTAAGCAGACATTTGCAACGGAGTTCCTCAGCACTTGCACATATTGGCCAATCCCCCATGTAAACAAATAAGCTCACTAAAGAAACAAAAAGTTTTTTAAGTCCAATTCACCCCTGAGACCCATGTAAATAGTTCTCTTATTTATTTCACCCTTGAGACCCATAAAATAATTAGTACTCCCTCTGTCATCTGTTCTCCTGCTCAAGGATCATACCACTAACCCACTAAATGAGGTTATTTGTTTTCAGGACCACTAATCTTGACCTCATAATTTGATTTTGGTTAATCTTTTTTTTTTGGGTACTATGAAGTTTACTAACCAATACTAGGTATTAAATGGAATAGGGAAGCCAACGTTCCTGCAAGAGTTGTAGTTTCACACCCCATCAATGCTCTCACAGTCATCCCACCACCATACCTACTTAATGCCTTGCACCACTAAACAGATTTCAGGCAGTAAAGACAGACTATAGTGAAAACTACAGTAACCAGTCTGTACTTGATGGCATACACTAGATTAAATTTGACTGAATCTAAGTCTTGGAGAAGGTAATCTCATCAATTGAATAAGTGGACTAATATGAAGCGATGCTAAAAAGAAAGGAGAAAAAGGAAAGAACAATATCAAGACCATGCCAATTCACCAGTGTAAGATAAGAAAAGTTGAACATAGTGATGCATCAGAAGCACAATAATTTTGGAAGTAAAACTAGTTGTTCAAAAGTAGGGTACCTCAATTGTGACATCATGATCCAACTGTGTGTTGGGTGCTGGAAGATATTCCATCGGTTGGACTTGCCTTGGCGGAATCAGGTCTTGATCCCAGCAAACAAAGTAGATATCCCCATCCAAATCACTCCCAGAACATTCATTTGGATGAGGTCTGTCATCAAAGTTTTAGCAATGCCATGAAAAAAGAAATAAAGATGGAAAGAGTTCACAAGGATGGAAGCTAGTTTTACACTTGACTAGAAAGAACAATTACTAATTCCACAAAGAATGTTAAAGTTGTATAATTCCTTTAGTTCCACAATCAACAGGGACATATGTTGTTTTCTATGAAGAATAATAAAGACTATGTAGAATGTCATCCTTCCAGACTTCAACTCTATGGAACTCGTAACATATGCAATGACCCAATGGGGTCTCAATTTTTTTTGAAACAAGAGAGATTAGGGTGCATCAGTTTGACCCAAGTCATTTTCCAGAAAATATGTTTTGGAAAATAAGTCATTTTATTTTCAGTGTTTGGCTGGTCGAGCGGGAAATATTTAGTAAGACCAGGCGAGAAATGGTAGATCCTTCTATAAGATTACACGTAAATAAACAGTTAATATGTTTCCAACTTAAAATTTTACCTTTTTCCTTTCTGGGGGAATACAACACAATCTACCATGTGGTGCAGCGCTGGAACATCTACAGCCGTTAAAACACGAACATCACCAGGATGCAAGCATGGATTTTTTGCAACAACCACATTTCCCTTGAGAATGAAATTACAGTGGGTGGATCTGCTGTCATTGAAAGGATGTAAATCCTCATAAAACTCCCTATGTTCAGCACCAGTAAACTGAACAAACACCTGACCATATTCCAAGGTTCTGGATTCATCCAAACATCCCATCATTGATCTTCCATTTGGAATAAATATTCTTGTTCTAGTCCGCAAATCGAGCAACTTTGATGCGCGGAAGGTTTGCAGCATCATTGAAAGAAAGGGCTCAGCATCAGGCATATAACCGCAATTTAGCATCTCCTTAAGAATATTGGTGTTCTCTCCAGGAGACATCAATTCCAAAGCCTCCTGTGCCTTCAAAGAATCATGCAAGATAGCATCAAGCTGCTCTACGGCTTCATTTTGCTTCTGTTCGAGAACACCATCTTTCACCCCAAGTGTAGACAGGAGAGTAACCAGTTGACGATTAAGATAACAAGGCTGATATTTGCTCCACCCAAGGACATCTAACTTTATGTTGTTTGATTCATATTTCAACATGCTCTTTCTCAGAGATAACTTCATTGATGAATATGGATCAACAGCCACAACACCTTTATATCCACCATAACGAATCTGGAAAGCAGATGGAGTATATTGAAGGCCACATTTTGTGGCAACTCTACGAGCAAATTCAGCAGATATTTTTCCAATTCCATCAGAAAAGACATAGTTGGTTCCATGAACCTTTACGTCAGGAATAACTTCAATCTCATGCCTACCAACACTCAAAGTCTCTCTGGAGGAACCAAAAGATTGACCAAGTCTGGCAGCATATTTYGCGACATTCCTRATCYGYGAAAAATCACCCATCCATGTTCTTATATCATTTGCAGTAAGGCCAGGTCTTGATGCAAACATCCASACYGAATTATCCCGCAACTGGCTCGATGAAAATGCAAGAAATTCAAATTTTTTATCACCAATYACAAAGCCTTTCCGCAGAGTTGATAGGATCCTCTCATAGATSTCTGTCCTGATACCATTTCCAGTACTTGCTCTTGGTAATAAGTCTGTAGAATACAATTTCTCCCACTCCTCATCAACAAAAGAAACTCGAAGAAAGTTATCTATGTCTTCAGAATAATTGCGGATAACACGATTGGAAACATTAACCTCTGGACCACAAAAATAAACTTTGCATGGTGTTACTAGGACCCTTCTTACATACACCAATCCATCATCTAACGTGATGGACGGAGATTTTGGAAGTTGTCTACCCTTGAGATACACATCATACTGCTCAGTGAGCCACCTCACTGGATCATAACAGCACTCCTTTAAATAGTACAGTTTCTCTAAGGCATGCTCAATGCATGCAATATTTCTCCTTTGAGGATCAACTAATCGGAAAAAGTAGACACTTAATGCTGGACCAGGAACGCATCCATGCTGTACCAAAGAACTAACCTTGAACAATAACTTGTAGGGCAACACAACTCCTTCAGGGGGCTGGACAATGGGAACCAGAGCCGATTTTTGAGAGAAAGAAAAGGAGAAGCCAGTCTGTAGAGTAATTTGGTTTTCACATTCTGTATAGTAAAAAAAACTTTCTCGGAAATTTGGAAGTTGAACACCCTTACGAAACTCCAAACATAAGCTAGAAGACAGTCCTATCCAAGATGGAGCAAAATCTGTTGTCCTCACCCATTGATCATCAGGAGTTTCCTTAAAGAAGCTATAACAGGAGTCTTCAAGTCTCTTATAGATCCGAGGAGCACCAAATAACTAAATCATAGAAATTGAATGAATAAGTCAATAATGAATCTTATTNATGGATCAACAGCCACAACACCTTTATATCCACCATAACGAATCTGGAAAGCAGATGGAGTATATTGAAGGCCACATTTTGTGGCAACTCTACGAGCAAATTCAGCAGATATTTTTCCAATTCCATCAGAAAAGACATAGTTGGTTCCATGAACCTTTACGTCAGGAATAACTTCAATCTCATGCCTACCAACACTCAAAGTCTCTCTGGAGGAACCAAAAGATTGACCAAGTCTGGCAGCATATTTCGCGACATTCCTGATCCGTGAAAAATCACCCATCCATGTTCTTATATCATTTGCAGTAAGGCCAGGTCTTGATGCAAACATCCACACTGAATTATCCCGCAACTGGCTCGATGAAAATGCAAGAAATTCAAATTTTTTATCACCAATTACAAAGCCTTTCCGCAGAGTTGATAGGATCCTCTCATAGATGTCTGTCCTGATACCATTTCCAGTACTTGCTCTTGGTAATAAGTCTGTAGAATACAATTTCTCCCACTCCTCATCAACAAAAGAAACTCGAAGAAAGTTATCTATGTCTTCAGAATAATTGCGGATAACACGATTGGAAACATTAACCTCTGGACCACAAAAATAAACTTTGCATGGTGTTACTAGGACCCTTCTTACATACACCAATCCATCATCTAACGTGATGGACGGAGATTTTGGAAGTTGTCTACCCTTGAGATACACATCATACTGCTCAGTGAGCCACCTCACTGGATCATAACAGCACTCCTTTAAATAGTACAGTTTCTCTAAGGCRTGCTCAATGCATGCAATATTTCTCCTTTGAGGATCAACTAATCGGAAAAAGTAGACACTTAATGCTGGMCCAGGRACRCATCCATGCTGTACCAAAGAACWAACCTTGAACARTAWCTTGTAGGGCAACACAACTCCTTCAGGGGGCTGGACAATGGGAACCAGAGCSGATTTTYGAGAGAAAGAAAAGGAGAMRCCAGTCTGTARAGTAATTTGGTTTTCACRTTCTGTATAGTAAAAAAAACTTTCTCGGAAATTTGGAAGYTGAACACCSTTACGAAACTCCAAACATAAGCTAGAAGACAGTCCTATCCAAGATGGAGCAAAATCTGTTGTCCTCACCCATTGATCATCAGGAGTTTCCTTAAAGAAGCTATAACAGGAGTCTTCAAGTCTCTTATAGATCCGAGGAGCACCAAATAACTAAATCATAGAAATTGAATGAATAAGTCAATAATGAATCTTATTATAAATCAGTAAAGTAGACTACTGATCTAATCAGAACTCAATTATATGAAGCGATATATTAACTAATGCCACTATACTCATGAAGAATTTTGCAATATACAGTAGAAAAAGTAGCTTTCACATTCTTTAACTTCAAAGATCACGAGCAGACAAGTCCCAAGTCTTGAAGAATTTGAAAAATGTGGACTTATATTTGTTAACTTACATAAATATGCAAGTTAGGGACTTGGTTTATTTAATTAACTTGCGATACCAAGCCTGTGAGAGCACAGACCCAAGTTTAACTGCTGTAATATCTTTACCTAACAAGTTTTTTCTTATCATCATGAAATTTTAGTTGTTAAAAAGAAATTGTTAACTCAGGTATCTGTGTTGGTAAGAGGATAAAGCAGTCAACACACCAAAATTTTTAGAAAGAAGCTACAGTAACCCATCTGTATCCACCAATGAGAAAGGACAACGAATACAGAAGTACAGAAAATACCCTCCTAAGCTAAACAGAGAAAATAAAAAAACATGATTTCGTCTGAATGCACAGCCTTTTATGACTCTTCCATCTGATATCTATCGCTGATGCATGAATTGCAATACAAAAATTCCGTCTGACATTCGAAACTTATATGTTTGGTTGGCAGACAGGAGGACAAGAAGCTTCTCTGATTCTCCCTTATTAACAGTAGTAATAGTAATTACTAAATTTAAAATAGGAGCTCGCAGTAACAGAAAATCAACATTTTATATCTTTGATGGAAACATGTGCAAAAAAAAGCAAAGACATTTTCTTCAAGAATTCAGGATGCTGACAGTGTCATTTCATGGTGATTCTACTAGATAAAAAAGTTCTAGCGCTAATATTCATGAAAGAGGTTAAGAATTTCAAACACCCATCTTTAAGGATGTCGACAGATATCTTTATAAAAAAGAAAGGATGTCGGCAGATAAAAAGATAGGCTGAAAATATGGCAATCTGGCATGTTAGTTAGGTTTTTTAGCTAAACCTAACTAAAAAATATGGTGGAGACTAGGTTATCTATGTAGCATTGCTTATAAATGGACAAGCATTCAACCTTAAAAGACTTCAAGCAGAACAATACAGGGGAGGGCCTAACCGCTATTAATGCTTATGAACTTGTACTATGTATTTTCTAAAGCTTCTTTACTTTCATGATCAGTAGTTAGTTTCTATTTTAATGTAAGTTCAAGCCTTCAGGCGTATTCAGCTTCTGGAAATGGAATTTATGGTCTACATTCTCATAAATAGGATTTCAACCTTGATATTTCCCATAGCACAATTAGTACATGTGAAGCACTTTTTTGGCAACACAGACAACAAACCATATGGTTCATAACCACTCAACAAATAAATATATATATAAAAGCACGAAGCCCCTTAGAGATTTCCTACACTTCCAGACTCTAAATAACACAATATCAAAGATCAAGAAATAGCTGAAAATTATTGTACATCATAAAATATTGTTAGGTCTTTTTCCTTAGGGTAGAGAACCTTGTTAGAGTTTAGATCTTTGACTTAGAAGCCAATCTTTAATATACATTCTAGGATTATTCACCGACCAGTGAAAGCTTTTTTATTTTTGGCTTTTGTGACCACAGCCTACTGAGCGAATTTAGTCAAGAAGCTACAAGGATATGCTTGGGGAGTAAGGCCTTCCATAAAGGACATCAAGAGGCTGTACAGTTATTTTAGTGAACCACATACGAAAACACAGATTGCAAATGAGATAGGCCCATACCCAAAATAGCTTCTTATCATCATCAGCTGGAAAGTATTTAAACACTATGTAGCCTTTTTCTAATATTACACAATGTGCAAAGCTGGTGTGTCTCTAACCTTTGCATGCATACATAAATGATTTTGCCTCAAAAGAAGTGGATCAACAAATAATAAGAGACCCAATACATGAGAATTGTGTACTGTTAAGAGTGGGTGAGAGTCTCATATTGGTTGGGGAATAGATTGGTGGTTTTCTTATATGGACCTGGTCAATCCTCCCCCATAAGCTAGCTTTTGGGGTTGAGTTAAGCCTAGGCGCCATATCATTATATGATACCAGAGCCAGGTCCATCCCTATTTGGGCTTCCAGTCCATGCTTCAGCTGGGCTTGGGCATGAACGAGGGTGTTAGAGGGGGTTAGATTCTCACATTGGTTGGGGGATGGACTGGTGGTCTGCTCATATGGATTAGGGCAATCCTCCCCTCATGAGCTAGCTTTTGGGGTTGAGTTAGCCTCAAGTCATATCATTACATGTACCATTCAACCAACAATCAAATAGTCACAATATTCACAAAGACCAGAATATGGAGAAGGTTGAAAAAAATAGCTAAAGGTTAGAATAATTGAAAAACC
>JACEIK010001651.1:249397-263306 GCA_018107945.1 Datura stramonium | reverse complement strand
ATCCTTCTCTTTGACACCCATCCTCCCTAATGGCTAGCAATAAAATAGTGAAAATGGGGGCTTCAAGCCAATGAATAGGGGAGAGAAAAAGGAGATGAATATGGAGATGAAGCAAAACCTATGTTTGGGGGTTTTCAAGAGAAAAGAAAAAAATGAGAACTTCAATGTGAGGTAGCACCCAAAACTGTGATGAAAGGAAGGAATCATTTAGGTTAAAAGGCCTTGAATCGTCAAAAGATAAAAGAATGGTAAAAGAAGGTGCAATCTCTTGTGCACAAAAGGCTAGTTGTGGAATTCATTGGTGTTAAGATGGTGGTTGGTGTTACACAAAAGATGAAAATAATGAACAAGGAGGAATAAGGTGGAGTAATTTCAATAAGTTAGCGGGATATTGCAAGTGTTTATAAAGGCATTAGGGAGGCATTAGTCACTTAAGCTAAGCATTTATCCTACCTTAGCCCTATCTTACATCATGATCCGCAAGTCCTAAGTGATTTTAAGTGCAACTGCTCTACAATAGTGGCGATTTACACAAAGGGCAAGCCTATGGGTCGAGTTAGGTGCATGCATCTTTCTTTTAGGAGAGTGAGCGCAATCTTACCTTTGTGAAATCCCTTGTGTGAGTGCATTGAATCATGAAGAAAATACGGATTATCCCTTCAATGAGTGGCATCACCCCTTTTGAGGACACAATTGCATTAAAGGTAAATCTGTGCATAAGACATGATAAATGCAAGCTCTAAAGAAGTTTTTGAATGTGCAATGATTATGAATTGAACTACTATGTGCTCTTCTTGGATGAGCAATGCCCCTTGTTCTATGAAAGGAAAATTCTTGTGAACCATGTTTTGAATGGTGGTAATCTCTTGAAATATCTTCATTGTTTTGGTTTTTTAGGGGATTTTTCTTATGTTTTTTGGTTATATTGGTGAGAATTTTTGGGTTGTCATAGACTAGATGATTATTGATGTCTAAACTTGTGTAGAGTGGCATATCGTTCAGCTGATGAAAATTGCATTACTTGAGGACAAGCAATGGTTCAAGTTCGGGGGTTTGATGAGTTGGTAATTCACCAACTCATTAGGATCTTACGCCTGGATTTTTGCTTAGTTTTTGAGTTATTTTTGTGGATTTTATGCCCTTTTTGCCTTTGTTGTGTGCAGATCCTTAATTTGAGGAAAAGAGCAAGAAATGGAGCAAAAAAGGAAGTGAATGAAATTCGGTGTTCCATCGAAAAAGATCGGCACAAAAGATGATCACCACTGCCTCTGGGAAACAAAGCCACCAGCGAAATTTGGGTTGCCAAAGGAGACTCACTGGTCTAGCCACCGAATGACACCTGACTTGCTGGATTGATGAGCAAAGAATCGGCGGTGTGCGGATGGAGATCGGGAAACACCGAATGAACAACTGATGGTTAATGGAGTTTGTTAAAGGCCCAAATAGTGTAACCGATGTTCTGTGGATTGTAACCGGTGAACCGCCAGTACTTCCACTGATTCTAGAATGCTGCTCAGGGGCAAAATTGTCCAAGACGAAAAAAGAGAGAGAAGATACCCTATTTTCTTGGATATATATATTCTAGAAAAAGTACTATGTACTCATCATATCATCTTTCCGATCCTAGCTTTGGAACATTCCCTTGGCAGAGAAGAGGAGAATTTGATTGGTAGAATTTGAAAAGTACTATTCTCTTCTTCTTCTTCTTCTTGATAGCAATGTTTTTCCATTGTTCAAGACTATTTGTGAACTTGATTTTACTACTCTTGTTATTGAATTCAATGAGTTTATTGTTAAATGTTCTTTTGAATTTCATAATTATGAGCACCTAAATCATTAACTAGAGGTGTGTGATGATGAATGCTTAATTAGAGCGGATATTGCTAGAGTCATCTTAATATTGTTTAACTAAGTGTTAATCTGCTAGATTCCCTTTAATCTATAATGTAAGATCCATTGATTATGATATGGGTCTAACTGTTTTTACTTGATTGCTGCTTGCAAAAGAATAATTGAGTATTGGATGAGAATTTAATGGTGGGTATGGATGAGAGATTGTGAAATTGGGCTAGAAATAGCCAAAATTACATTCTCACTCCTATTTAGTAGCTAATAGCTAAAACTTAGTGCAACTATTAATCCAAATCTTATCGGGTTGAGCTAATGGTGTCTAGAGGTTTGATAAAACTCTAGAAAGAAGTATTTATAAGGATGAAAATCAGTAAATACCCATTTTTCTGAGATTATTTACACTTATTGAACTTATGAGAGGACCTAGCATGNTATCTAGTTAGTATATTATCTGTACCACACCTCTACTCTTTCACATTCTTGTCAACAACCTTGGTAATTTTTCTATCATAGTTAACCAAATTTGAAGTTATACTCTATTACAAATTCCAATGTCCCCCAACTTATTTATTTCTATGTTACTTCTAAGTGATGCAAGATAAAGTCAATTTTTAACCGACACTTGTAATTATAACTCACTAGTCCTAGATTCGACCCCGACATCCGTCGAGTTACTTGTTTTGATACAATGACCGTAATACTCTTTGAGTGAAGAGTATATTTGGGACGTTATTACCAGGGTTCCAGGTTGTCTCTGT
Organism: Datura stramonium; assembly: GCA_018107945.1. Lineage (NCBI taxonomy): Eukaryota > Viridiplantae > Streptophyta > Magnoliopsida > Solanales > Solanaceae > Datura > Datura stramonium. The sequence goes on along the minus strand of JACEIK010001651.1, from coordinate 260,697 downwards.
CCTTTATGTGATTATGCATTTTAACTTAGTTATTATAGGATTGTTGTCTCACATTTACAGTTTCAGCCTTACATATCAGTACATTTCATATGTATTGATTTTCCTTTGCTTGGGGACCTCCTTTCATTCTACAGGTGCAGGTAGAGGCCGGAATTGCTAGTTGTTGTAGCAGTTCATTAGATCAGTGGATATATCGGTATGTTTCTTCCTTTCTGGAGTTTAGATGTAGTTTAATTTCAGTTAAAGTTTTATTATGGAGTTATGGGTAGGTTGGAGACCTAATACGACCTTTAGTTCAATTTACTCCTTAGAGGCTTTGTGTCTTAGTGTATAAAGTGCTATTGAGTTTGTGGCCTTGTTGGCTTTTCCTAGCTTGGTTTAGCATAGACATAGGCTTATCTTCATTTTAGATATTTATCCTATACTATTGATACCTCATGGGTCCATTTTATACTCTAGTAGATTGCGACAGGTGGCCTAAACGACCTAAGTGTTACAGTTACAAATGCTATATAGCCTTGCTTCCCAACCAATCAAGTATAGGGAGCCAGACGCGCCCTCCCCCAGTTTTGGGGCGTGACAGTGACCGTGTAATTAATTTTTACTACATTCAAGGTCTTGTTGGAATAATATATTCGATTTATAATTCTATTGTGCCACTTCCCCAATATAGCTCAAATAGCCAACCCGCTAGCATCACACATTAGCTTAAACGGTAGGGACCAATATGGAGTGCTGATGATAGGAGTGGAACTCCATTATCGCTTCAACTCCTTAAATACCTAAAGAGATTTTTCATCAAACACAAACATGGCTTCTTTTTCAAGAAGTTTGCATTAGGTTTGGGCAATTTTAGAGAAATCCTGGATGAATCTCCTATACAACCCTACATGGCCTGAAAACCTATGCACTCCTTTCACTGAGATTGGTGGAGGATGTTTAGAAATGTTATCCACTTTGGCTTGATCCACCTTAATCCTCTTTTCGGATATCTTGTGATCAAGTGTGATTTTTTCTTGACCATGAAATGGCATTTCTTCCAATTAAAGACTAGGTTTGTTTTTTCACACTTTTATTACTTGACCAAGGATGGTCAAGACATTCATTAAAAGTATCACCAACTATTGAGAATATAGTCAATACGCATCATTTGAAAGTACTAGGGAATTACATAACCCAAATGGCATCCTGCGAATGAAAAAGTCCCATAAATATAGGTGAAAGTGTTTTTTTCTTGGTGTTCCAATGCTATATTAAATTGATTGTAGCTAGAATAATCATCGGGAAAATAATAATAAGATCTTTCTGCTAAACGATACAACCTTTGATTGATAGAGTCATAGGGAAATGGTCCTTGCAGGTGAAAACATTGAGTTTTCTATAATCGACGCATACTCTCTAGCCGGTGACAATTTGCTTAGGTACCAATTCATTCCTTTCATTCTCGATCATCGTCTTTCCCCCTTCTTGAGTACACACTGGACTGGGCTAATCCAGACTGTTAAAAATAGGGTAGACCACTCTGGCATCTAACAATTTTAAGATTTCTTTTTTAGAAGATCATGTATTGCTAGATTTAGACTTCTTTAGTGCTCTATTCTAGAGGAAAAACCTTCCTCTAGTAGGATTTTGTGCTTGCAAATACCTGAAGGAATGCCTCAAGTGTCTACAATAGTCCAACCAATGGATCTTCTGTATTTTTGGAGCTTTTTGAAAATTTTATGATTTGTTCCTCATGGAAATATGACATGATAACTAGCAAAGTTTCCTCAGGTGATGTCGCCCCAGTTACACCTCATAATGAGATATAAAGCATCGATGTAAAATATAGAATCCAACCAGGGTTGGGGTCGAATCCCATGAGGAATATGACGAGAACTTTAGTTAATGAGTTTAGCTAATACTATTGGCTTACATATTTGTTTGGCGGAGGGGATGAAGATTTGGAGCACAAAATAATGAAAAGAAGTAGAGTACAATGAGTTGATCCTTGATTAAATTCGATTGTATTCAATAAGTGAGTTGACTTGGATTGTGTTCCCCAAGACTTCAAAACCACAAGGCGTTTTATCTATTCTGGTGGTTAGAATGCAATATTGGTAAGTTAACTTCACCCAAATGGTTGGTCCCCTATTTATATGATTATCACCACTCAACTTGATCCGTATGTGGATGTATACTTAATTAACTCTTACCCTTAATATCGGATTAGCTATTCCCGAAAACGGTCAAACTATTAGATGAGGGTTGATAGCCACAAATATATGTTGTTAATTCCTCTTCCCATTCATTACTCCCCCTGATCCCATGAGTAAGAAGAAGGCAAATTCTATTGTTTGCAGTCGTTAAGAAACAATTAAAACGAAAGGAAAAACAATACATGCATAAACCCCGTTCAAGATTCACTAAGTATTTTTACCTGTGTGTTAATTCATCATGGTTCCCACAATCCTAGTTATGGGTTTAGCGACTCACGCTTGAAGAATCACAATTATAAATTAGAGAAGAAATCATAAATGGAACTTACAATGATTTGTATAAGAAACCACACATATTGAATAAATCAACAAAAGCCGAAGAATAATACTCCAATGTTGTTTTATTCTCAAAATCAAGAACAAAATTATAAGAATTGTTTATTGAACCTTGATGTTAATTAACAACTCCAACAATATAGTGAAAAATCATAAAAATTGCATAAACTGTAAACAAAACCTAAAAAAATATTTATACATATAAAACAAATCCATTCCTAAATCAACTAGGATTCTGGTGTGGGCTGGTACCATAGTTCGTTGGTAGCATCAATGGGCCGTTAGAGTGTCCGTTGTTCTAGTCTTTGCTCACCTTAGAATTGTCTTCTTTCAGCATCTGGCTTCAAACAATGGCTCATTTTGATATCCTACGAGCCTTTGGTCCGGTCCATTGTTTCCTGGCCTCTTGAACATGGTTTCTGATCCTAGAGGTACGAGTGCTCAGAACGACGCGTCCATAGAAGGTATGGCCCGTTCTGTCTATCCGTTGGATGCAGCCTTCTCCTAATCATTCTTCTCTGATTCTTTCCACAAATGGATAGGACGGTCCGTTTTAAGTTCACACGAACTGTAGGAACCATCCGTTGCATGAAACTTCATTTTGACATTCGCTCTGTTTCAACCCACAGCCTATTAGGAAAATCCATTGTAAGATCCTATGATCCGTGGGTTTCAACCGTTGCTTGGCACTCTGCTTAACAACTTCTTTGAATTGGATGCAACGACTGACTATGATGACCCATGGTAAGGACCAACGGTCCATAGTACAGCTCATCTGAGGCATTTTTTCCTTTGTTCTATCCTTTCTCTAAGTTTGCTTGTTTTACCTGCAAAACTACCAAAACACGTCATATCCACATAATAAGTCATGCACATTCACAGAGTTTTAAGCGTCGCTAGTGCCATAAAGTCACGGCACATCAGCACCCTCAACTTAGCACTTTTGCATGTCCTCAAGTAAACAAAATAAAATCAACACATGACGATGCTTAGCTAGAGGAAACTTAGGAGATGCATAGCAGTCCGAACTCATAAAACACAAAGATGTTCACTCATTCAACCTTCCTCCTACCGGGTTAAAATAGAACTTGGTGTGACGACTCAACACTTCTTAATATGACACAGTAGGATCAAAGGATGGCATCATATTGTCACTACACAACCAAGAACACACAACTGCATTTCCCTTAGGTAGCTAGCAATCAACCAATGCAATCACGTGCCTTCACCAAAAAGAAGTCCCACACAAACACACACACATATATATATGATCATGACAATGTTTATCTTGGGAATGGGAAACTCTCACGCTCATAAAGAAATTCTAACTATGCGCATACAATACCATAAGCTTGCCTTTACTTTCAATACCTCAATTTTTAGAAGGTTGAAATAGGATCACTATAGGAGTTTTTTCGGCTTGTAATGTAGGCTTGGGGTCGGGTATGATAGATATGGGAATAGTGACTTGACCGTGCTTAGCACTACACTAACTTTTGGCTCCCTTTAACCTCTTTTTCACATCTCTTCCTTTTTCCCTTGCTTTCTTCTTCTCTTACTTTCTTTCGCAACTACGAGTACGGTTTTCCTTCTTTAAAGCATTTATCTTTTTTCTTCTTGGTCCTCCTTTTTTTTATGAATTCAATTTCAAACTTCATTATGCATACCACACCCCCCTTTTGTTAGTATTACTCAATTATTTTCCACCCTACTCTTCTTATTCACCCCTATAATAGCCACCCTCAACATAGGAAATTTTCCTGAGTTGAGGTTCACAATTTTCATGTAGGGACCAGGGCCAAAACAGGTTCATTATAATCAAAGCAGGATGGTGAATTGGTTTCAACAAAAAGAAAGGTCAATTTAAGCTGAAAATTGGGATCAAGTGATATTTATCTCTATTTGGTAGTTCTTTTAAGGCTAAAGTGCACTATTCATCAATTACGGCCTACGATCCTTTCCTAATCTCCCGTCCTATACCTCGGTATGACTGACCAGGAAAGTTTTAGATTGACACACACAGCCGAACTAACTCTATGCCTTACTCACACAAGCACTAGATTGCACGACGAAGTTCCAACCACTAGGTTCATGCACATCTTTGACCTTAGTTATCCTATAGATACCTATGATGCCATAAAAAGATCCATATTGGTCACGCCTCACAGCACAAGTATATTCACACAAAAGCATTTAGGAGGGGCATCATTTTAACATACATCACAAAATCAGTTCATCACATGCTTTGTTTAATTTCTTTTACGCCTCCTATTTTTCTTCCAGTTAACCAACAAAACGAAATAAAACTACAACCCTAAAGATGTCGGTTCTACTAGATAAAGAACACCCGAGGGAAAAGACATCCAACAAGAAAAACCCTCGGGTTATGTTCAACAAAAATCATGTACTACCCCAACCAGATAAAAAAAATCATGTGGTGTCCTCGATGAATTCAAAAAGTAAAACATGAGAATAGGGACATGCCTGGGCGTCCTAGACGCCAGTGGTCTAGTCAACGGGGGCTGCATCAGAATCCTCAGCAGCTAGAGTCTCAGTCATGGCTCCAGCCTGTGTAGTGGTTGCATCAGTTGTGGCCTATGCATTCTCTGAAGCTATCCACATGAGGGAATTAACTGCGCCCCCACTCTCTTCGAGCACAACCAACACACTAGAGCTGCCGACACCTTTCACTTGCTCTAGTATCTCTCTCTCATGCGTATCGGCAGTGTGTCGACTTTCTTTGAGGGCGGCTTTCAAGGCCCACTTTTCCTTCTTTAGTTTTCTTCTTTCCTCATCGTAGGCAGCGACCCGCTTCTTTTTTCCTTTTTCGCCGACTCGAGGTCAAAGAATTGAGGAATCTCTACATCCTGGTCCTCCTCTATCACTGATAAAGCCTGCAGTGGTAAAAGTCGAGTAGGTCTGGATGACGAATCTAGCACGGAGGCTCTCAAGGCTACTATCTCTCTCTCCACCATCTCCCAATCTGGGTCAGAGCATCAGAACAGAATTGGTTGAGGCATACCTCAAAACCATCCAATCTCATGTGTAACCCCCATACTGCATCTTCTATTTCTTTTTTAACCCACGACTTAATTTGATCGAGAAACATGCCAATCTTTCGCTCCGCAATTGTTATTCTTTTGGCCATTTTTCTCATGTCACTCTCTGGGACCAACAAGTATCTAGGGATGGTCACGAGACCCGGAGGGGGTGCCTTGTGTGGAAACCATCAATCNCTCTCTGGGACCAACAAGTATCTAGTGGGAATGGACTGGGTTGTGCTTTCTGATAGAATAGGAGTGGTCGCTGCGGCATCATCGGCTCGAGTTGAAGGAAACTCCATGGAATGCTCAACCTTGATAGATGTGTCACCCTGCTCACCTCCTCTTTATACACTCTCGTTCAATCTGGGTCCGCCAAATGGACTCGGACCCTAGCCACCGGAGTCAGATCATATTTAATCAATGATATGCTGCAGTCCTAATGTTTGTAATCATATGATCAATATCTTGGAAGATAGGCACTCCAGACTTATCACGCCCCGTACACACTGGACGAAACACAGTAGTTGAAGTCACAAGTGACCCCAAGTCAACCCCTGGTCTATCATACACTGACATTCTGAGTAATATAAAATACATATAACAGAATTTTAAAGCAAAAATATAAATACATGAAGGATATGAAGATGATTCATAGTGTTTGAAAATATTAAAAACAACATTACAAGTCTAAATTGCCAATTTGAGTTTGAAAGCCACTATGACTAATGAGTTGCTAGGACAAGCCCCCAGCTAACTCCAAATCTAAATAGAAGGAATGAAAATATAACTAAAATGAATAAATATCTGTCCTCGAAGGATTAGGACTCACCAACTTGTAAAGCTGAGGTCTTCAGTGAGCGGTCAACTAACGAAGCTGAGACTGAGATCCTGCAGCTGTATCATAAAAAGATACAATATAAAAGTATGCATCAATACTTTGAATGTATTGAGTAAGTGATAGGAACATAATACAATGAAATAAATAAGAGAAAATGCTGGACTGAAAAGACATGCATTGACCAACTAAAGCTACTGAACTGAATAACTGAATTACTGAGGTGGTCTAGAAGACCCTGTCTGATAGTCAAAACATGTTCTAAGTATGGAATACTTATCCGAACTAAACTGGACTGAGACTAGACTGAACTGACTAGTGGGAGAGTATATAACTGACATGTAACCACGTGAGCTAGACGTGGTGTCCGATGTATACACTCCACCGATAGGACCCAATATACCCTGCCAAGGTATAAAGGAATGAACTAGGTGATCACAAAAGTCTGGGGCCAATCAGGGGTGACCTAAGGGGTTGTGGTCAGTGACCACGACTCGTGGTCACACGCATGGACTACACTGCCTGGAGCATATTGAAGGTCACCACGAGGGACCTAACGAGTCGTGGTTAGTGACCACGACTCGTAGTCAGCTATCATGGACCATACTGTCTAAAAGCCCTGGAGTCCCCAGGGGTGACACCACGATCCATTACTGGTTACCATGAGTCGTGGTCACTATCCGTTAGGTACACTTCCTCATCCTTCTCTTTTTTCATTCATCACTCCCCACGACTAACCTAACAGGTCATGGGGCCTGACTACGTATCATGGTCACATCCGTGGGGATCCCATTTCCCAATCTTCAACGGATCACCTGGGCCTCACCATGAGTCTCTTAATGAATCATGGTCATTCCCCACTCGTTCTGCGACCCGGTGAAAATTTTCCAATTTTCCTTGATTTAAGTCCCAGGTCTAGCCTTTGAGTTTTCTGGGCATTGCAAGACTCCATGCATAGTCAAAAACCAAGCTCGGGAATGAAAGTGTAGTGTGATCTTTGACTGCCTACTCTAGAATCTCTGTGGAAATAATCCGGGGAATGTTCAACAGGTACTCAGACATAATGCATGCCACCAAAGCTACCTTATCTGCACTCAAAACATTATCATTCACTATAGGCGTGAGCTGATGTCGGACGATGGACCACAATGACTTGGACAAAAAATTCATGGAATCCTTGTGGATCGGTTTCTTCCTTGTGACCCATTCTGCTCCCTCCTTATTTTCAGCAATAACATTTTCCAGCCACTAAAAGTGCATCACTTTGTCCTCGGTTCTTAATTTTCCGATCCCCTTCATTTCCTCCATTCGGTAGTCATATTCAGTAGTTGGGGTCGACACTGTATAGTAACTACCCATCAAGACCCTGGTGATGGTCTGCTCAAATATGTCGACTAGGATAACTCTTACCCTGACAGAGTCTAGCATGGGCTCCTTCTTAATTGCATTCTTTGAGGGGGCCTTTCTCCATGGTGTAGTAGTAATTTGCGTAGAACTCACGCACCATCTCCATGTTGTATTTTCTCAGAGTCTTGGCCATCCAATACATGTTGTAGCCCTCGAAGAGACTTTTGAGCTCTGGTACTTCATTCAGGGCATTAATCTGAATCCTGGGCTCTTCCTCAATACTTCGGTTGGGATTCCCTTTCTCACTAAGAGCGAGCTCCGCATAATACACATTCCAGGAGGCCTGTACAAACCATCTTTTGGACCTTGCTTCGGGTATGGTGGCAAGGTAAAAATCCTCCACCTTCTAGCCAGACTTTTCAATAGAATTCTCCTTGTAACCGGACTCCTCTGCCTCAGTATCATTATCCCTCGACTCTTCAGCATCATCATTTCCCTCCTATGCATCATTCGCAAGATGGTTGTGTTATACCCTGAATATCCAAAGATCAGACTAGGGAGCTTAAATGGAGAAAAAAATGAAATTCTACACCAGATCATAAAATGGGTCATTAGGTGACCCATGAGATGGAACAACGAGTCGTGGGGTGGCTCATGGTCAAGGAAAGAGGAGCGTGGTCTTGAGGGGTCACCACGGGCAAGACCACAAGTCGTGGTCAGGCCACACAACTCGTGGAGTCACCCGTGGTCTGGACTGGAGATTTGGCTAGGAAAATATGGGAAGTGGGGATCACGGGTGGAGACCACGAGTCGTGGTCAGGCACCACGATTTATGGGGTCCCTCGTGGGGTCTCCTGATAGAAATTTGGCAGTGGACTTAACGGTTTGTTTCCACGAGTCATGGCATCAGGGGAAGAGTCGTCCAGTCCCTCGTGGGGACTAGTAGTCAACAAAACCCTGCAATTTAAGTAAGGGTCTTTTCATAATTCCTATGCTCTAGGGTCCTAAACTATGTCGTTTTAAGCTATGATAGGTGGTTTTAAGAGGGGGAAGCTATCCTAAAGTCGTCATTCATGCATGCAAAAGAATAGAAGAGTGATAGAGAGGTGATCAAGGGTGACTCAAGGTTCTCCTTCAATTTTCTCTTGGGTATTCAAGGAAGTGTAGGGATTCGCTTAAACCAGGTATATGAGGTTATGAATGGGTGGTTTCTTCCACACCCAGGCCCAATCCCTCTCTAAAAGTATGAAATTCCATGATTTATCTATGGTTTTTTTTACCCAAATGCATGAATTATCTATTTCTATACATGGGTATGATTTGATTATGATTCTACTATTGAATTACTAAGCATGGGCAAGTTTTATCATGTTTTTAATTTTAAAATCATGATTGTAGCTTTATGAATTAAAAGCCCATGAATGAGATATTCATGAAAGATGAGATTTGTGATGGATATGTGATAATGATGAGATATTATGATGAAAAGCATGATTGAAGCTACGCATGTTTATAATTATGATTTCGACAAGAATTGAGTATTTCTCTGTATGATAAAGCTTTGGGAAATGCCCATATGTTAAGTATTAATGATGATTTTCTGAAATTAAGCTTACCACATTGTTTTGGAGCGAAAACTCCCGATTATAATTTCAGCTTGTGGTATGTTTTGAGTTAATGTTTTCCTATGTGTAACTTACCACATGATTTTGGAGTGAAGGCTCCCAATTATGTTTTCAGTTTGTGGTATGTCTTGAGTAAGAGCTTCTCATATGCATGATTTCATATTTGATATGTATTTGAGCATTGAGGTTCGTCAATAGACGATGTTGAGCTTCGTTATAAAATGATGTAGAGCATATGCATGTTTTGGGAGTAATGTCTAGCACTGAGCAGGATAAGGGCCGATCACCCAATGCCTTAGAACTACGTGACAACATAGGTTTATACATTATGACTTTGGGACCTCCCTCGTGAGCTTCCCCTGCCCGGATGGGCCTTCAGCTTGATATCGATATCATGGTATCGTCCCTAGCCCTGGCAAGGCTTTGGACGGCTCTACCCACTTGAGTGTGATAGTTGGGACCACGTAAGCTCTATCGTGGTATGTCAGTTAAAAGACGAGTCTCCCATTGTTCCTCATGATTTCAGATATGCATATTCATTACTTATGAGATTTATGTAAATGCATTTTCTAAAGCAGGTTTGACTCAATGTTCAACTTTTCTTGAACTGTCAGAATTCATCTTTGAGTCAATTGATTCAGTTATGATGTTATAAAGTTATGTTATGTTACGTTATGAAGAGATCATTATTTAAGAAATAATGCATGCAAATTCTACTCTCAGATTCTTATGTTTATGTTTACATTATGTATTGTCTTTAAATGATTTTATTTACTTTAGTGGTTTTACTACCCTTGCATACTCGGTACATTCCACGTACTGACCACATACTTTCTATGTTGTATCATTTCATGATACAGGACTGGGCTCTCAGCTTCAGCCCCGCTCTTAGTCAACTTGTCAGAGTTAGCATTGCTTTGTTGGTGAGTCCTCATCTTCCAAGGACTAGACTATTCAGCTTTTCTTTAATGTATTTCAGTTTCATCTTGTTGAGTTAGTTGGGGGTTTTGTCCCATCAACTCATCGTGTTTAGAGGTTATTCAGACATATGTATGTATTCAGCTTTTGATTTCATATTATGATGTTGTATTCCAAGTTAGACTTCCTTTGTGATTATATTGTGACTATTCAATTTCTTGATTACGATTAGATGTATGCTTATGCCATGGGTATACTTCGGTTATTTTGGGGATCCTTGTCCCGTGTTACGATCCGGGCCTCTATTTGGGTTGTGACAGGTTGTCACCATCATACTCGACCTCTTCATCTCCCTCTTTATGTGAGGTAGTAGTCGCTGCAGCTTCCTGGGCTTTGGACTTCGCCCTAGTGTTAACAACTGGAGACTCGACAGAGGTTTTAATGTTGTAGTGCGCCTCCAAACCACTAGAACTGTCTGATTCTGAGTCAACCTAAAGCTACTGACTTTTAGCAATTTCCTTCCGTGCACAGCTTCCTGTTGCTTCTTGTTTCCTGTTGAAGTCATTTTACCTGTGAGACACATTGGTAGATTCACAAAAATAGAACAAGTTATATTGGTGTTCTATCAAACAGACGACCTTCAGTATGGGTCGTTGTAGGAAATGACGACTCCTTGCTGTGGTCGTTGAATCAAATTACTAAAAGTGACCAATTTTTTTTCTTCCCATGAGCAAATACAACGGTCAATTTGAATGGTCCGTGCCAAGGGTATATAGATCTGTTACACCCCGTAAAATTTCCGACACATAGATGGCCTATTCGCATGTTGGTTAAGAGTTTTTGAAAGCCATACATGCTAGAAAAAGGCTCGGAAAAAAACCGGATAAGAAACCTGTTGAACCATCGCGGAAGGAGCCAGGGCAGAGCCCCTCCGCGATGGCAACGTGTCACGGAGGGGGAGCCTCCGCGTTGGCTCCGTGACACGTTGGCCTTGTCC
>JACEIK010001651.1:191467-247202 GCA_018107945.1 Datura stramonium | reverse complement strand
TGCTATTCAGAGATGCTAGTTATGTTGTTTATATTCAGATGCGTTCAGTTGCTTTGCATACTCGGTACCAGTGGTACTGACGCCCGTTGGGGCGCTGCATCACTTGCCTGCAGGTACTCATAGACGAGGAGGCGATCCCTCGTGATTCTATCCAGCTCATAGAGTCATCAGCTCCTGTCATCTGGAGCTTGATTTTCAGAGGTGTTGTTCATTTTATTTTTTGTACAGTATGGGTAGGTCGGGGCCCTGTCCCGACCATTTTATCAGTACTCATAGAGGCTTGTAGATTGTATATGTACATCTCCCTGTGGTTAGTTGTGCCGGTCGTGTGAGGCCGTGCGTTTTGTTTAGTTGTTTAGCATTTCTAATTGTGTTGGCCGCGTGGGGCCATAATCTGATAAGTAGTGGTGACCTTGCCGGTCACGTAGTTATACAGTAGTCCTTATGTTGAGTTACGGATAACTAGACAGCATGATGGTCTTGTCGGTCCGCATAGGTTCCCCTTTATAAGTATGTCTCTGGTTAGCTGAAATTACATACAGGTGGCTATAGGCCCAGTCGGCCGGAGGCTGTATTTACAGCTGTTATATAGCCCTTTGGTTTCCAGAAGTCTGAGATAGAGTTAGCCGGGCACCAGATGTGCTGAGGCTCACCAGTTAGCAGTCCAAGTCCTTCTAGGGCACCAGGTGCCAGTCATACCCCCCAAGGCGGGGCGTGACAAGATCTTTGGCGCGGAACTTCGCATAACGACTAGTTTCAACAATCCGTTAGGGGAACCAACGGTTCATTTAATTAGTCGTTGTGCGACTGGTGTTTGGGATCCCTGAGCAGTCCCAATAACCCGATCAAAAAGTCATTGTAGGGTATAATGGGTCGTTGATTGGATTGTGCAACCTACCCTCACCCATATGTGTTCCATGTCACAATTTTTCCAATTAGCCAAACATCATGCACTCCCATCACACTTTCATACTACACAGATTAGTTTCGTGATGTATTTGGTTTTGATTTAGGTTTTAGTTTTAAAAATCTGGCCCTACTCCCTCCTAGTCGTTAAATTCCATTGTTAGGGTATCATGAGGGATATGAATTTGACTTCATCACTTAAACCCAGATGAAGCATTCTCAATGCCTCATTAACTCAAAAGGTATCCTCGATATGGAATGATCAAGAACACATATATTCACAAAACAAAGCATAATGAAAAATTTTGAACTCACTTTGGCAGGGACGGACAAATTCAAACTTGTTAGAAATGGGGAGATTCGTTGATTGTGGGGGAAGATTTCTTCTTCTTTTTCTGTTGTTTTCGGGAGAGTAATGGATGAGCTTTTTCTTTGTTTTTGAAAATTTACGTATGCGAAGTTAGGTGTGTGGGGTTTTAAATAAGATGGGTTTTGGCGAGTTTATTCGGGCTAGTAATATTTAACTTTGGCCATGACTTGTCCAATGGGTCGTGTAAAGTAAAAATGACCCCTACCTACTTCTCGTTGTTAGAGTTTTGGAGACTTACCTGTGGAACCTACGGGCACATAGGATGGGTCGTTTCTATTCACAACGACCCGTACTGTGTGTCCGTAGGTTCTTTCCATGGATTTTAGGCCTGCAGGAATTGGTTAGAATGGGCGATCCCATGACCCGTAATAGCTAATTACGGTCCGCTCTGAGTGCCCGTTGGTTCTATTCTATGCAAGGTCACTCCGGATAGCAACAATGATTGGAAACCATAAGTCGTGCAATCTTATAACGGCCTGTTCTAAGACTCGTGGTTCAAATCTGAGCTAAATAATCTGGGTTTCCTTTTTCCTTAATCCTGCACACTTCAACACCTGTGATCAATATATTTATATTACAGTTACAACTTGGGTTGCCTCCCAAGAAGTGCCTGATTTAATTTCGTAGCACGACGCTGGTATCTTGATTACTCAGACTTTACCAAGATATCTCCATTGATCGCCCACTATGCAGTGCCTGATTTAATGTCGTGGCACGATGCAAGTCCTCGGGTTACTCAGCCTTCACCCAGAGCCCAAAGGTCCACCAGTACAATTTCTTCGCTCTTTCCCGAATATGCTTTCACCCGTTGGCCATTCACCTTGAACCGTTTGCCTTCATGGTTTTCCAATTAAATTCTCCTATAGGAGAATACTTGAACCACTCAAAATGGTTCCAACTATTTGGACTTCAACTTGCCAGGAAACAAGTGAAGCCTAGAATTGAATAGCAACACCATATCACCAGGGCTGAACTCTCTCTGCTCAATCTTTCGGTCATGTTGAATTTTCATCCTCAGTTTGTAAATTTCTGAACTTTCATAGGCTTTCAACCGAAACTCATCTAGCTCATTTAACTGATCAAGCCTCAAGTTCACAACATCACTCCAATTCAGATTCAGCTTCTTGAGCGCCCACATAGCTTTGTGCTCAAGTTCGATCGGAGGATAACATGCTTTCCCATACACAAGATGATACTGGAGACATACCTATATGGGTCTTGAATGCAGTCCGATAAGCCCATAAGGCATCATCTAGCTTTCTAGGTCAATCTGTCTAGTTAGCTTTCACAGTCTTTGCCAAGATGGTCTTTATCTCTCGGTTGGAGACCTCAACTTTCCCACTCAATTGTGGATGATAAGGTTTTGCCACCCGGTGTTCACTCCATATTTCTCAAGAAAAGTCTGAAACAACCGATTGCAGAAGTGCAAACCCCCATCACTAATGATGGCTCTAGGAGTCCTAAATCTGGAAAAAAGATTTCGCTTCAAGAATGTTGTGACACTCTTACCTTCATTGTTTGGATGCGCAATTGCCTCCACCCATTACGAAACACAGTCCACAACTACAAGTATGTTCTTCATCCCGTTTCAGCTCACAAATGGGCCCATGAAGTTAATGCCCCAAGTGTCAAACAACTCAATAATAACGATGGGAGTAAGACGGAGCTCATGCCTCCTAGATATGCCTCCTTTCCTTTGGCATGCATCACATGCCTTTGCAAAATCATGTGCATCTTGGTGAATGGTTGGCCAATAATACCCACATTGCAGAATTTTGTGGGCTATGCGAATCCTGTTGTGGTGGCCTCCAACAGGGGAATGAGTGGAAAGCCTCCAATATTCTCAACATCTCAACCTTGGGCGCGCATATCCGAATCACCCCATCAGCATATATGCGGAATAAGTAAGGCTCATCCGAGAAAAACTTCCACACATCAGACATGAATTTCTTCCGCTGGTGAAATGATAAATTCTTCTGGTACCACATCACTCACCTAATAATTAGCAAAGTCTACATACCATTGTATGAGATCTTGGGAAGTAGCCAAAACCTGCTCGTTAGGGAATGTCTCATTTATGTCAAACTCATCTCAAAGTGCTACATTTTCCTTTAATCTCGACTAGTGATCCGCTACCTTATTTTCAGTCCCTTTCCTGTCCTTAACCTCAAACTCGAACTCTTCCAACAACAGAAGCCATCGAATTAATCGTGGATTTGCATCCTTCTTTGCCATAAAATATCTTAGATGCTACATGGTCTGTACGAACTATCACCTTAGTTTCAAGAAAGTAAGCCTGAAACTTCTCAATGCAAATACCACATCCAACAACTTTTTTCTGTCATGGTGTAATTTTTCTGAGCTGCATTAAGAGCCTTGCTAGCATAATAAATAGGGTGGAAGATCTTTTCATGCCTTTGACCAGAAACAGCTTCTAGGGCCACTCTACTAGCATCATACATAATCTGAAATGGTAAAGACTAGTCAGGTGGCACTATGATCGGGGCAGTGGTCAATTTCTCCATTAGGCATTCCAAAGCCTTCAGACACGCATCATCAAACACAAACTTCACCTCTTTCTCAAGTAACTTACATAGGGGATGTGCAATCTTTGAGAAATCCTTGATGAACCTCCTATAAAATCCTACATGACCCAAAAAACATCGAACACTTTTCCCAAAAATTACAGGTGGTAGACTAGCAATTACATCGATCTAGGCTTTGTCCACCTCAATGCCCTTACCAAAAATCCTGTGGCAAAGCACTATACCTTCTTTGACCATGAAATGGCACTTTTCCCAATTAAGCACCAAGTGGGTCTCTTCGCATCGCTGTAGCACCTTGCTCAAATCAGTCAAACAATCATCAAATGAATCACACACCACTAAAAATTCATCCATAAAGACTTTGATGGTGTCCTCCACCATTAAGAAAATAGGGACATCATGCAGCGCTGAAAAGTGGTGAGCACATTACATAACCCAAAAGGCATTCTCTTGAAAGAAAATGTACCATAGGGACAGGTGAACGTGGTTTTCTCTTGATCTTCAGGGGCTATAGAGATCTGATTATACCCCGAATAACCATCAAAAAAGTAATACCACCATCTTCCTGCAACTCGGTCTAGCATCTGATCCTTGAATGGCATAGGAAAGTGACCTTTCTGCGCTAGTGGTTTAACATCCTATAATCCATGCATACTCTCCAACTTGTGATTGGTATAAGTGGAAAGAGCTTATTTTTAGCATTTGGGACCACCGTAATTCCTCCCTTCTTTGGCACACAATGAACTGGGCTCACACATTTACTGGAAACAATAGGTTAACCACACCTGCATCCAACCACTTGATAATTTCCTTCTTGACACCAGATGGGATCCCAATAATATCTGCAATGGTCCACCCAATGGCCTTTTTATACCTCTTCAGAATGGAGACCAAAGCCTCCACTCGCCATTCTTCAAGGTCAGTTTCTATGACTGGTAAGGTGTCTTCGGTCACTAGTACATACCGTAAGTGAGATGGGAGTGCTTTGAGCTCCAATACTAGAGGCTCCTCAATAGATGGCTTGGCTGGTGGGGTTACATGATTTTTCAAATCAAGATCAATCTTCTTTGGAGCATAAGTGTATGACCCTATACCTGCAAGTGCATTCACAATCTCATCAACCCCATAAATCTCTTCCGCAACAACTTCATCAAAACTGCTACTAAATCCTCAATAGTCACTAACTCATCAATAGGCATGAATAGAAGCTCAGCTTCCACAATATTAATCACTGAGACCACCCGTATGTCATTTGGCTGCTTCATGGACCAGCACACATTAAATGTCACTTCTTCATTGTTCAACCATAATTTCAGCTGTTCGGTCTCCATGCCTACAAGAGCACGCCCGGTGGCGAGGAATGGTCACCCCAAGATAATGGAGACCTCGAAATCAAACTCATAGTCCAGAATAACAAAGTCATCCAGAAATATAAAGGACACTACCTTCACTAGCACATCATAGAGAATCCCAACTAGATTTTTCACCGTGCGATCTGCCATCAATAGCCGCATTGTAGTCGGTTTGGGGGCTCTCAAGCCCAACTGTCTGAACACTGCTAACAACATCTAGTTTATACTAGCACACAGATCACATAGTGCCTTAGTAAAGTTAAAGGCTCCATTAGTGCACGGTATGATGAAAGCTCCAGGGTCTTCCTTTTTATGTACAAGAGACCGAGATGCTATTGAACTACAGTGGTGCAAATTATCAGCAGGATCAAAGCTCACTGTCCTCTTTCTAGTGACAAGGTTCTTCATGAATTTAGCATAGTGCTTTGAGTGACTTTTTTCTTTGCTCTTCGACAGCCCCAACAAGTCACTTGAAGCTATGCCCTTGAGCATCTTCTCAAGTGCCTCGACTAATGGGATGTTCATAGATAATTGTTCCAGAATCAAAATAAATTTGTGATACTTCCCATCTTCGACCTTCTTCTTCAACCTCTACATGAAAGGGGGAAGAGGTTTAGGAATAGGCGTGATCTTTTGAGGTGCCTCCTTCTCCTTCCCTTTGCCAGACCCATGCTCCTCTTCATTACTAGGAGTTGTCGTATCCACAGAATCATCAACCAAAATTTTCTCCTCGGAGTCTGCCACCTTATCATCATCAATCACCATGGGCTCAACTATCTCATCAATCATAACTGGCCTTGGAGGATCAACTTTCGCCTTCCCACTCTTACTAGTGACAGCCATACAATGACTGTCATTTTTAGGATTCTGAACTGTATTGCTGGGAAATGTGCCCTTTTGCCTCAGGTTCATAGCAACAAGCATCTGACCAAGCTGTTGCTCAATATGCTTAATGGCAACGACATGTGATTCCACCTTTTGGTTCATACCAAAAATATTAGCATGGAGTTTCATAAAATGGCCATCTGTTGCCTCTATCTTCTTGAGTACCTTAGAAAACATGTCTTCCACCCTTGAACCACTACACTCTAGCTCACGTTTCCTTGGAGGAACATATAGAACTCTTCTGTCATTTTTGTACTCCTCACGCTTTTTCCAGTCACCATTTTCTCTGCCTCTACTCCTATCCCTATATTGGCCCCAGTTGTAGTTGTTAACTCTGTAATAGTTCCGACCTTAGTTCCCCTAACCTTGACGCTAAGAGTCTTGGTTAGGCCCTTATTTGTTGGTTCGAAAACCAGCACCTTGATCATTCAGGTAATTTGCTTCCTCCTCATATTCTGATTCGCCTCCATCATCTCTAGGGACCTTCACTTTAGAACCCACTACATTCACCTTTTTAGCCCCGGATCCTATAAAATTCTTATCAAGCAGCCCCATTATGGTTTCAATCTCAGCAATATCTTAGTCTGGCTTTTCATCCTTTATTCTATGCTCAGCAGACATACCTATCGCATAAGTACCATCTAGAGCTTCTGACTCTCTTGTGTGCCATGCGTGGTTGGTTTTGGTGATCTTGTCAAGGATCCCAGCAGCCTTAGTATATGTATGACTCATGAATGTTCTGCCTGAGATAGTAACAGCCACCACCTTGGTGTTAGCATTCAAAAACTTATAGAATATCTCCAATAATGTATCATCCGGGATTCTATGGTTGGGCACCTTTTTTAGATTCTTATTGAACAACAGCCATGTCTCATGGAGTGCTTCAAATTTCAACTGCCTGAAGTTATAGATTTAATCTTTTAGCTGCAATGCTCTAGAAGGTGGGAAGAATCTTTCAAGAAAGGCTCTTTTAAGCTCCCCCTAAGTAGTGATAGAATTGTTGTGCAACTCAGCCAACCACAGTGTTGCCTCACTCCCTAGTGAAAATGGGGAATAACCTCAGCCTAATTGCATCCTAACTCACTCCTCGTTGTTTGTATGCTTTTTAAATACGCATGAAATTTTTCAAATGAGTAAGTGCATCATTATTTGCATGACCCGCAAATATCCCTTTCATGTTGAGCAGTTGGATCATTGCATTGGTAATGTCAAACTTTTCCCCAATAGGAAAAGGGGGAGGGATAATAGCTCTAGTGGCACCGGCCTCATTAATATCATCATCATCATCATCATCATCATCAAAGTATCGGTGCCTCTATTGGTCTGGACCTCTATTCCTTCTAGCTCGCTCAGCTTCGGCAGCTTGGCATTGCTCTTTAGGGAGCCTAGCTGCCTCTCTATCTCTTACTTGAGCTTGTTTCTCAGCCAACATTCTGGTTGTTGCTTCTTCCACTGTCTCTTGCCCATGTATGTTGGCCATTTTCCTTAGATTCTGCAGCATTTGTTATAGTTTGTGATCAATTGGAACTAGGGATTTTCCTCGGCTTCTAGTACTGGGCATGCACGAACTTGAGACCAGTTATGAAAAAAAAGGAAATAAGGACCAACAGTGAAGCAAACACAATCAACAAAAGCCTAAGCCGTATTCCCCGACAGCACCGCGAATATTTGATGTCATCCAAATTACACTTCATAATGAGATATAAAGCGGTTGATGTAAAATATAGAACCCAATCAGGATTGGGGTTGAATCCCACAAGGAATATGACAAGAACTTTAGTTAATGCATTTAGCTAATACTATTGGCTTACTTATTTCCTAGAGGGAAAATATTTGAAACACAAAATAATGAAAAGAAGTAGAGTACAATGAGTTGATCCTTGATTAAATTCGACTGTATTCAATAAGTGAGTTGACTTGGATTGTGTTCCCCATGAATTCAAAACCACAAGGCGTTTTATACTAGTGATCTATTCTGGTGCTTAGCATGCAATATTGGTAAGTTAACTTCACCCAAACGGTTGGTCCCCTATTTATATGATTATCACCACTCAACTTGATCCGTATGTGGATGTATACTTACTTAACTCTTACCCTTAATATCGGATTAGCTATTCCCGAACAAGGTCAAACTATTAGATGAGGGTTGATAGCCACAAATCTATGTTTTTAATTCCTCTTCCCATTCATTACTACCCCTGATCTGGTGAGTAAGAAGAAGGAAAATTCTAACATTTGCAACCGTTAAGAAATAATTAAAACAAAGGAAAAAATAGTACATGCATAAACCCCGTTCAAGATTCACTAAGTATTTTTACCTGTGTGTGCTAATTCATCATGGTTCCCACAACCCTAGTTATAGGTTTAGCTACTCATGCTTGAAGAATAACAATTATAAATTAGAGAAGAAATCATAATTACAACTTGCAATTATTTGTAGAGGAAAACACACGTATTGAATAAATCAACAAAAGTCGAAGAACAATACTCCAATGTTGTTTTATTTCTCAAAATCAAGAACAACATTATAAAACTTGTTTCTTGAACCTTGATGTTAATAAACAACTCCAACAATATAGTGAAAAGTCTTAAAAATTGAAAAAAATGTAAAATAAACCTTAAAAAAAATATTTATAGACATAACACAAATCCTTTCCTAAATCAACTAGGATTCTTGTGTCCGTAGGTACCATGGTCCATTGGTAACATCAAGGGGCTGTTAGAGTGTCCGTTGTTCCAGTCGTTGCTCACCTCAAACATGTCTTCTTTCAGCATCTGGCTTCAAAATACGGTTCATTCTGAGATCCTACGAGCCGTTCATCCGGTCCATTATTTCCTGGCCTCCTGAACATGGTTTCTGATCCTAGAGGTACGGGTGCTCAAAACGACCTGTCCTTAGAAGGTACGACCCATTCTTTCTGTCTGTTGGATGCAGCCTTCTCATAATCATTCTTCTTTGATTATTTCAACGACTGGACAGGATATTCTGTTGTAAGTTCACACGATCCGAAGGAACCATCTGTTACATGAAACTTCATTTTGACATTCTCTTTGTTTTAACCCACGACCGATCAAGACGGTCCGTCGTAAGCTCCTACATTCTGTGGGTTTCAACCATTGCTTGGCACTATGCTTAACAACTTCTCTAAATAGGATCGAATGGCTAACTAGGAAGGCTCCTGGTAAGGACCAACTGTCTGTAGTATAGCCTGTTTGAGGCATTTTTTCCTTCGTTCTGTCCTTTTTCTCAAGTTTGACACCCACGACCTGTTTTACCTACAAAATTACCAAAATGCGTCATATCCACATAAATGTACATAAAGTCATGCATATTCACATATTTTTAAGCATTGCTAGTGCCATAAGTTCATGGCACATCATTTGGCCCCAAGATTTTTTAGCATAAATAGGCAGGAAGTGCTTGAGTTTCAACTATGGGGGATCCTCAATGGAAGGCTTCATTGCAGGTGTTGATCAATTTTCAAGGTCAAGTGAAAGCTTTCTTGGCTTGTGTGAATAATATCCAAGCGTTTCAATCAAGTTAACTACTTTCTCATATCAACATCATTAGCTATACCATAAGTTTTGAAAATAGTTGCCAAGATTCTGTCCAAGTCACTTTTCATCATATTTAGGTCTTGTGCTTCCTATGTTTTATCTAGCTCATCAATCACGGATATACATGTGAAATCCTAAGGTGACTTCTTGCCTCTACCAACTTCATATATAACTTCTTCATCATTTACTTAGAACTTGATCTCATTTCATTACGAATCCATAACAGCCTTGTCGGTGGCTAGAAATGGTTGCTCCAACATAATAAGGACCTCGACATCCACAACATAGTCAAGAATAACAAGATAATTTAGGAGAATGAACCTTACAACCTGCACTAGTACATCATCTCAAGTAATTAGGTCGAGGAATTCCTAATCCGGTGCTCTTGAAGATAGACAGGTGATGTCAGGTATATTTTATGCCCATTTGCCATGATTTTATGCATATTTGATCATATTTTGAGTTCATAATCCTTACTTTATTCTTAAATTGATTTATGTGTGTGTTTTATACGCTAACAAATGATTTGAGTTGATTTGAGTAGGAAACTAAGCAAAATAGGCTCAAACTGATGCAAGAAATGAAAATGTGAGGAGATGAAAGGTTTGGTGCTATGGATGGAACCCCACACCATGTCCCAAACTCCACAGAACAAAACTTTAGTCTGGTGATATGGTTGGCGTGGCAAACTTCAGAGAAATTGCACTGCACAAACTTTTCAAGATGAGTGGCGCCTCGCGCCAGAGGTGTTCAGACTTAGAGAGATTTGATGAACACCTTGGCGAGATAGAGGGGGTGGCACGCCAGGCCTTATCTAGAGCTGGAATTGCTGGAAATTTTACTAATTCTAGCGAGATACATGGGACGGTGTGTCAGGGTCATTCCAGGGTTGAAAATGCTGATTTTAAAGCCATGTCGTGAAGGGAAGAAGCGTCATTTGAAGGCTTATCTATAAATAATGGCCTTAGGTGATTTGTTAATCAGTTTTGGATTTATTGGAGTAGTTTTATTCATTTTTTCATTTCGTAGTTCGTTTATGAAAGCTTGTAAGTCGTGTGGAAGGAAGACAAAGTTTTACAACTAGGTTTTCTCTTCCTCACTTCATATTTTTGTATGATGATGACTAGTATTTATTTTTTCGCTTGTCTATGAGTGGCTAAACTCATATTCTAGGGTTTTTTCCATAGTGAATAGGTTATAGTTTGAAAGACTAATTAAGTTTGGTTTTTATTCTTCTTTTATGGTTGTTTGTATTTATTTATGTTAATTTACTATTTATAAGATTGATCACCTTATAAATAATCTGTTGGATTTCAACTAAACATGCGAAAGGGAATCGAAAGGGTTAAAAATAAACATAGAACGAGAACTGAAAGAACTTTGAACCCATTGGTGATAGGATATAAGTTGTTGTTGAGGATATGGATATACCCTTTAACCCCATTTAGTTGAAATACGATTAGGCAAAACCGTTGTTTAATTATTCTCCTGCAACCATAGGGATATAGGTGTTAGGGTTCCTGAAATATTTCTTGGATGCTAGGGATAGTGAAAAGAAATGGGATAGTAGCTTGCAACCAACAATCATAGAAAGAATCATGCCAGTTTAGTTACATTTGGAAAACTCAACTTGAAACGAAGCAAGTGTAATTGCCCTAGTCTTTCACCATCATCTAAATACACTCAATATTGCATTTGTTTTAGTTAATTTTATATTTGAAGTTTTAGTAGTTTAATTTTCCAAATCAATCTTCATTTTACTTCTTTTGTAGATTAGTGAAATTAAAGTGAAAACCTTATAACGATTAAATTTACAAGTCCTTTGGGTACGATATCTGGACATCAAAATCTTATATTACTTGACGACCACGTGCGCTTGTGTGCACTTGGGAGACATCAAGTTTTTGGCTCCATTGCAAGTGTAACACCCCAAAGGTTCTAGAGATTTAAACTTGGGACTTGAAATGAGCTCAACAGAAAAATATGTAAAAAAAGCCTCAGAACGACTTATCCAACAAGTCGTTATGGGAGCTAACAGGTCATTGAAGCAGTTGTGGGAAGTGCTATGGAAAAATTGTCAGGTGATGCCACGGGGGAAGGTACAAGCCTTTGTGTGAAACAACAACTCATTGGATGCAATCATGGAAAGATTTTAGGTTGAGGCTTTGGGAGGGGACGAGTCATGTAACAACTCGTTGGTGGTTTTGAAGGGTTGTTATAAGGAATCGTGGGAAGGGATGTAAGGGTTGGCCTAGTGTGGGTAATGAAAGGACCAATAAGTCGTTGGATCAAAAAACGACTCGTCATGTCAGTCGCTGGTTGGGTTGCTAGTGGGGGAAAATAGTGTACTTAAGGAGTGGTTCTGACGAGTCGTTAGAGGCAACAACGACTCTTCACGTTGGTTGTGGGTTGAGGAAGCTGCAACTGACCATTGTATGTAACGGACTTTGGCGACGAGTCATTAGAGGAAGTAACGACTCGTCCTAAGGGTCGTGGTCCTAGTTCGGCAGATTTTTCATGTTTTACTTAGGGGTATTTTGGTAAAGTCTAATGCTTCATGAATTATAGTGACATTGTTTTGGAATTCTAGGGAATGTTTTTAGGGCATCTTCAAGCCAATACCCTCATTATCTCAACTCTCCTCCCTCTCTTCTCAAGATCAAGGATTCACCAAGGTTTTCATCAAAGCTTCAAGGTGTAATTTTGAGTGGGATTTCTCTACCAGGTATGTGGGTTCTTCAACAAGGATATCCTTCCATCCTTGTGTCCCAAAAAATGTTTTTCTATTAAAAACCCAATTTCAACTATTCTAGTATGACCTATGGTTTTGGGTGATGGGTGATTTCTTCTATATTTAATTAAATTCTAAGATCCATAATGATTATGAATTAATTATTATTATAGAATAATTAGTTTACCTTGAATTATGTGTTAGGTGATAGAAAATTACATGATTATGGAATGTAATTCATGAAATGGCTTGAACTTTGAATGGGACCTTATTATTGTGCACTCAATTATAACAATACCTTGTATCCATGGTTTAAAATATGTGGGGATTGTATGATTTCCCTTAAGAAATCTAATATGTCATTCGATAAATATGTTAATATGAAATTAGGGTTTCTGGGCTTGATCAATTGAAAGTAGAATATGTGTTATCGTTATGTTTTTGATGGAGCTGGTTGGGTATAAGGTAAATTGATGATGATGGCCTAATTAATGCATCCTTCTCATGAATTGGAGTAAATTTCAAAATGGGTCTTATGAAATGAAAATGTATGTGCCTCCCATGATCTTGTTATATATGCTTAAGGTATGAGTTAAGTATATGGGCTTTCCATAAATCTAGAACATATTAATAAATGTTCGCATGATAAATTATGAATTTGACCTATGTGCCATACATGACCCTATATCACATGTCGAAGGAGATGAATTCTAAACTTGAATGTTGTGGAAGTGTAATGCATCTTTTGAATATATAGATGCTCACTAATGTAAGACGTTTGAAGAAATACTAATGTAGCTCCATGACGATATTAATTATGATCATAAAGTATGATAATGATATTTCAGAATGTTGGT
This sequence comes from Datura stramonium, assembly GCA_018107945.1. Classification (NCBI taxonomy): domain Eukaryota; kingdom Viridiplantae; phylum Streptophyta; class Magnoliopsida; order Solanales; family Solanaceae; genus Datura; species Datura stramonium. Next base: position 233,997 of record JACEIK010001651.1, on the reverse strand, counting down.
CTTGTTGCTAGTAGAAAGTAGCCCTATCCTTTCGAAATGAGTGTTGTATGATCAAAGCAATGTATGTTCATGTTTCTGACTAGCTGTAGTAACATAGACCAGATATATAATGGAAGATCAATACTCCTCATGTTCTAGTCAGCCAGAGACTCTCCATAGCCGAGAATGTTTCTCTTGGTCAATCGGGATCCTCCATAGCAGAGAGTGACTCCCTAGTTCAGTCGGGATCATCCATAGCAGAGAGTGACTCCCAAGTTTCATCGGGATCCTCCATAGTAGATAGTGACTCCTTAGTTCAATAGAGATCCTCCATAACATAGAGTGACTCCCTTTTTCATTCGGGATCCTCCATAGCAGAGAGTGACTCCCTAGTTCAGTCGAGATCCTCCATAGAAGAGAGTGATTCCATAGTATAGTTTTGATCTTCCATAGCAGAGAGTGACTCCCTAGTTCAATCAGGATCCTCCATAGCAGATAGTGACTCCCTAGTTCAGTCGGGATCCTTCATAGCAAAGAGTGACTCCCTAGTTCAATTGGGTTTCTCCCTAGTAGAGAATGACTCCCGTACTTATGTTATCAGCATGATTTAGTTCTATATGATTCAAATTTCAAATTATAACAGATTTAATATAATGAGAATCAAACTCAGTTACCAGTAGTGATTCAGTACAATATGTGATGCTAGTTTCAGATTCAGCTCTTATTAAACGTTCATACTTGACCTTTATGTATGAGTTTAATGATGTTTTAGAATATGAGATCCAAAGGAAAGTTTCGTGTATATATATGTGTATGTTACTTATAAGAGGATTGTTGCATGTTATATTAGTTATGTCGATATACTTTGTTATCTCCTTATCATATATTTGTATATTTAGTTGTTTACATTTTTCCGACATGCTCAGTACATTCTAAGTATTGACCGCAAACCTTTTTGTGCTATATAGATTCAGGTCACCAGACTCAGCCTCGTGGTTAGATACACTTCATTCCATCTCAGCTGCTAGTGGCGAGTCCTCATCTCCTGAGGACATGGTTTATGTTTGTATTTTCTTGATGTTTCCGTTTTCAGAGTTAAGGAGTTAGCTGGGGGCTTATCCAAGACACTCATCAGTTTAGTAGAAGGCTTTCAGACTTGTCTAGATAGACTCAGCGTTGTATCAAAGTGTTGTTATAATTGTACTTATGGTTCTTTATTAGACGCTTGCAGTTAACTTCCGCTTATTTATGTTGTTGGTTGTTTCTATTGCTTAGTGATATGCTATGATTATACCACGGGTCGATTTGGAGCCTTTTGGGGTTCCTTGTCCCGTGTTATGGCTAGGGTGAAAACTCAGGTCATGATAAACTTGGTACTAGAGCAAATGGTTAGAGTATCCTAGGGTGTCTGAAAGCCGCGTTAAGTAGAGTCTTCTTCATGAGTGTGAAGCGCGCCATAGTAACGTCCAAAATACACTCCTCTTTACGAAAGAGCATACGGTCGTTGTGTCAAAAAAAATATCCCAACAGATGTCGGGGTCGAATCCCACAGTTAATTGAGTCGATAATTCAAAAGTTATAAACTAATTCAAACTAGAGCACAAAATTGTTCAATAGTTGAAAAGTAAAATTTGGAGGAAATAAAGGGGAATAACTAGTAATTCTAACTAATACTAATTAGGGGGAATTCCAATAGAAGTAATCACAAGTGAGAGGCTAGGGGCATTCTATGGGTGAGATCACAATTACATCGGAAATTTCTTCAATGCCTTAGACTAAAGTGTAAATAATCTCGGGAAGTAGGTAGTCTCAGCTTCTCAGGAAATTTACTACCCCTTTCTAGAGTTTTCTCAAAATCTAGCTAAAATTTAACTCAACCCGATTTGATTTGGATTAGCACTTGCACTATCCCTAGTTTTTAGTTGCCAATAAGGAATGAGAAAGAAATTTCAGCCATTTCTAGCCTGATTTCATAATCTCTTATCCATGCCCACTACTAAATTCTCTTCCAATACTTAATTATTCTCTCTCGAGCAATAATCAAGCAAGGACAAATAGACCCATATTATAATCAATGGATCTTCATTAATAGATTGAAGAAAATCTAATAGATTTAGACTTAATTGAACAATAGGAAGATGAATCTAGCAATACCCACCTACAATTCAATAAGAATCCAAGAGAAATTTATCAAAACCCAATCAAATTAACAAATCCACCATGAATATACTTCCAGCTAGAAAATTAGTAAAGCATAACTAAAGATACAGAGAAGATATCAAGAGGATTCCCCTCATATTCATTGCATTAGTTTCACAATTTTGCTTCACAAGCTCTTACAACAATGATGGAATTCCCCCAAAATGGGCTAAAGAAAATGAAGAAGAAAAGTCCTACCTAACTCTACGAAAGTATGGATAAAATAATCTACTCCTAATTCTATGAAGAAGATGAAGTTTTGATGAATGAATTGTTGGATGATTGGTTGGTGTACACTGGAGGTTATATATCTATACTTTCTTGTGTACAACTTTCCCCACATGTCCTTAGATCTTCTAGATGCTTTTTAGATCTTTTTGGACCCTCCTTACCCTTCATTAGACAGCCTCTCCGATGAGGAACCAGCCTTCCGCTAGTGGCAATTCCTGAAGAGTCAAACTGTAGCCGGTTGAAAACAGTGGCCTGGCAGGGGGGAACTGGCGGTTCAGTGGCTTTTAGCCGGTGCCATTCCATGATGGGCTGGTTGTTTAGCCGGTCTGGGTAGTGGCTTTGGCATTTTTCCCTTCCAGATCTGCGTTTAGCCTATTCAAATCATGTCTTTGCACCTCTTTTTGAGCTCAAATATTCCCTTATATTTAGCTCCTATCCGTCATATTCTAACTCATCAAATTTCATCTCAAATTCCATGTGTTTTGATTGATTTCATGGTTTCTTTACTCACATGAGGTACCTACAAAGAATTCAAGAGAAAGGGCATAAAATCCACATAAATGACTCGAAAACTAGGCAAAAACTCAAGATTAGGAGCCTAATGAGTTGGTAAATTTCCAACTCATCAAACCCCCAAACTTGAACCATTGCTTGTCCTTAAGGAATGCAATTTTTTACAATTGAGCAAACGAACCACATGCTATTTATGAGTTTTTACATCAAGGACCAATCAAGATGTTCTTGCACAAGTGGACATTGCTAAAGCTTAGGGCACTATGGTAGTTGTAAACAAAATCATCAATCCGCAAGACAAACCTAAACACTATACACCAACTCAAGAAAAAAAAAGACTCAAACCATGTTGCACAATCTTCAATAGGTTACCACAATCGTTAAACATATCTTGCATGCATTCATTTCATTCAATCAAGGGGCATAGTTCCTCAAAAAGAGTTCAAAGAGCATCTCAAGTAATTGACAATTCACATTCAAAACTTTCCTTAATGTTCGCTACCCGCTTGCCTTAATCATCCTCTCTTTGAAAACAATGTTAAGCATGTAATCTAAGGAAATGATGCCCCTCACAAGAAGAGAGAATTCCACACATTATTTAGAATTTCACACAAAGAGATTATAAGTTAAAACGACTACTCTCACTCTCACAAAGAAATTTGAGTCCATACAAATTGACTCATAGGCTTTCCCTTCATGTATCTCGCCACTAATGTAGTGTTGCTACACTCAAAATCAATTAGGACTTGCGGGTTATAATGAAGGCTAGGGATAAGTGTAGGATAAATGTTTATCTTTAGTGACTAAAATCTCCCTAATGCCTTTACAAATACTTGTAACACCCATCATCTTATTGATATCATTCCACCTTATTTCTCCTTGTTCATAATCTAAATCATTTGTGTATCACAAGCCACCCTCATAACGCCAGTGAATTTCACATTTAGCCTTATATATGCAAGAGATAGCACCTTTTTGCTATTTTTTTAACTCTTTTGATGATTTGAGGTATTTTAACCCATCGATTCATTCAACTCATCAACATTTTGGTGCTAACTCACTTTTAGGCTTCTCACTTTTCCCCTTACTCTTGCAAACCCCCAAACATAGGTTTTTGCCACATCTCACATTCATTTCCTTATCACTCCCCATTTCATGGGCTTCAAGCCCCAAATTTTACTATCTTTCATCAACTAGCAATTAGGGATGATGGGTGACAAAGAGAAGGATTAAAAATGGTCATTAGGCTTGTAATGTTGTTTCCAAAGAAAGGGTCTAAGGCTCAAACGTTGGCTATCAAAGACTAATGTTCAAGGAGGTTATTTGGGTGAAGTGACTACAAAAGAGGGCCTAAGATCATGTTCCAAGTGCAGCCACATCTATCATTTCGACTTGAATCACACTTAGGGTAAGTTCTAGAAAATCATGCATACACTAGAATTATGCCAAAAACCTCACAACACAAGGCATCACAATCCAAGGAGTTCACACACTTCCTTTGTAACATTAAGAGGATGACCTTTAACGAGCTAGTTACGAATCAACAAGCCAAGCAAGGAATACATATTTCATGATAAGAGCATGCTCAGTTGCACTTTTAGATACCCCTCTTTTCTTTTTCAAAATTCATACACAATGCTAAATAACAAGTGTTGGCGGTACCTCATCAAACAAGTGCAAGACTCAAAAGACTCTAGACTTGACATTTTCCCTTAAGAAAGTCGCCTCTCAATCTATCATCAGCAAGTGCCACCCGGTTCGACAACAAAAGAAATGACAAAGAAATCGCTCCTTGGGAAAGAACTGTAGTATAAAGAAAACTTTTGGAGTTTATTCAAGGACCACTATCTAAAAAGGCGATACAAACTCGCAAGTAGTGGCGATTATCCCATAAGAATGACATCTTCCAATCTATCATAGGGCCATATCATAAATCATCTAACAAGTGGGCTACTCAGACTTCACCCCTAACACAAATAAAGAATTTTCCTCGATGCGCATGGTAAAATAGAGTAAGGAAGGAATATTTGAAAGAGCTCCCTAGGCCATCTGCTCATAACCGGTGTTTCGTGCCTTTGAACCGGTGTTTCGCCGGTCTAACGCTTATGTGACACTGCTTAAGCAATTTTTCTTCCAGGCATTCTTTTGACATCTGCATTTCGCGCATTTGAACTTGCGCTTTGCCAGTTTAGCGCCGGTTGCTCACTTTGAATTTGACTTCTCTAACCTTCATAATATTCCATACCTATTCCATCCTTGCATAATCAAAGACAACACCAACATAAGGTAAAATAGAACAAAAGAAAAAGTAAAAAAAAAAAGTAAAAGCACTTGTGTTGCCTTCCAAGAAGCGCCTTAGTTAATGTCGTGGCTCGACGACTTCAATTTCACCACTTTTTTCTCCACTTTTAGCATTTGAATCGCACCCCTAGTTTCTTGCCCATTCTTTCACTCTACTTAAGGGGTGGTGGTGTAAGCATCAAAGGACCAAGTAATGGATGTTGCATCTTGTGTATCTTGACCCTTAAAGGAGGGATGTGCTTTGGCCTTGTTGGCATTACATACTCTAAGATGAAGCCACCTTGATCCTCCTCCTCAACTTCCTCCATTGAATTGGTCTCCTCAGTCTCCATTTTGTCAACCAAGTTCAATGTTGAAAAAGGATAAGAGGGTGTTCTAAGTCACTCCCCTTTCAAGCATGCCCCTTTCTTGAAATCCTACTTTTCAAGTGCACTAGAGTCCTTGGATGTAATTTGTTGAATGTCATTTGGAGACTCTAGTGTCACTTCTTCAACCTTGGCATCTTGCATTTTGACAATGTTTGTTGTTGGCACACCTCTATGACTTCTTCAACACTCACCTCAACTCCTTCTTCATCATCATTTTGGTCTTCCTCCCATGAGTCAAGTTGAGCTATGCCCCATTGTTCACTTCTTCTTGTTATGCTCCTCAATGTCTCCTCTACTTCTTCTTTTACAGTTTTACATCTTTCTTCTAGCGGATCAGATGATTCCTTGGGCATAGAGGGGTTGGTATTCTTTTCCGCATTAGTCTCCCGCTCCACAACAGCTTGTAGCATATCATTTATGCGTCCACAGGTGCTTCTCCTTCCCTCACTTTCCATGGCTTCATTTCTTTCAAGCTTAGGAGCACAACTCCTATCATAACCATTATAGCGGGAAGTGAACCCATTTGGGCATCCATCCCAATGGCTCACATGATTACCACATAATGTGCATCTATACCCATCATAGGAAGGAGAAGGTGCACTCATCTCCCTTTTAGGGGCATATTTGCAATCTTGCAAATAGTGTGATCCTCCAAATTAGGGACATGGGTCATCATAATAAGAGTTGCCACCAACAAACCTCCTTTCATTCCATGATTCCACCCTTCCACAACAAACAAACAAAAACAAAAATAAAAGCAAAACAAAATGTAAAGAAAAAATGCAAAACTAGTTTGAATCAATAAATAACTAATGGCTTATCACAACTCAATTCCCCGACAACGACGCTATTTTTGATAACCTCCAAAATACACTCCTCTTTAAAAAAGAGATTAAACGGTCATTGTATCAAAACAAATATCTCGAAGGATGTCGGGGTCGAATTCCACATAGAATTGAGTCAATAATTCAAAAGTTATAAACTAATTCAAACTAGAGCGCAAAATTGTTCAACATTTGAAAGGTAAAATTGGGGGGGGGGAATAAAGGAGAATAACTAGCTTGTTCTAACTAAGACTAATTGGGGGAAATTCCAATTAAGGTAATCACAAGTGAGAGGCTAGGGGCATTCTATGGGTGAGAACACAATTACATCGGGAAATTCTTCAATGCCTTAGACTCAAGTGTAAATAATCTCAGGAAGTAGGTAGTCTCAGCTTCTCAGCCTATTGACTATCCCTTGCTAGAGTTTTCTCAAAATCTAGCCATAATTTAGCTCAACCCGATTTGATTTGGATTAGCAGTTGTACTATCCCTAGCTATTCGTTGCCAATAAGGAATGAGAAAGCAATTTCAGCCATTTCTAGCCTAATTTCACAATCACTTATCCATTCTCACTACTAAATTCTTTTCCAATACTTAATTATTCTCTCCCAAGAAATAATCAAGCAAGGATAAATATACCCATATCATAATCAATGGATTTTCATTAATAGATTAAAGAGAATCTAATAGATTTACACTTAATTGAACAATAGAAAGATGAATCTAGCAACACCCACCTACAATTCAATAAGAATCCAAGAGGAATTTATTAAAACCCAATCAAATTAAAAAATCCACCATGAATATACTTCTAGCTAGCAAATTAGTAAAGCATAATTAAAGATAGAGAGAAGATACCAAGAGGATTCCCCTAACATTCATTCCATTAGCTTCACAATTTTTCTTCACAAGCTCTTATAATAATGGTGGAATTCCCCCAAAATGGGCTAAATAAAATGAAGAAGAAAAGTCCTACCTAACTCTACAAAAGTATGGAGAAAAGAATCTACTCCTAATTCTATGAAGAAGATGAAGTTTTGATTAATGAATTGTTGATTGAATTGTTGGATGATTGGTTAGTGTACAATGGAGGTTATATATCTGTACTTTCTTGTGTACAACTTTCTCCAAATGTCCTTGGAGCTTCTAGATGCTTTTTATACCTTTTTGGACCCTTTTTACCCTTCATTAGATTGCCACTCTGGCAAGGAACCGGTGTTTTCCCAGTGGCGATTCGTGGAGATTCAAACTATAGTTGGTTGAAAATAGTGGCCTGGAAGGGGGGAACTGGCGGTTTAGTGGATTTTAGATAGTGCCATTCCGTGAAGGGCCGGTTGTTTAGCCGGTCTGGGTAGTGGCTTAAGTGTTTTGCCTGCGTTTCACCCTTCTAGATCCGCATTTAGCTGATTCAAGCATGTCTTTGCACCTCTTTTTGAGCTCAAATCTTCCCTTATCTTTAGCTCCTCTCCCTTATATGCTAATTCATCAAATTTCTTGTCAAATTCCATGTGTTTTGCTCGATTTCATGCTTTATTTTCTCACATGAGGTACCTACAAAGAATTCAAGAGAAAGAGCATAAAATACAAATAAATTACTCGAAAACTAGGCAAAAACTCAAGATTAGGAGCCTAATGAGTTGGCAAATTTCCAACTCATCATGCCACACTTATGAAAACGAGGCTATGAGACGTTTTAGAAATGTTCCCTTTTCTCATGATTATTATCGTGCATAGAGTATGAAGCTCTAAACAGTTCGTTACCTGACTCATGCGGTACGCGCTCGCAAATATTACCTCCCAGATGAGCAAATAGAAAGAGAATGGTAATGACCGCTAGCAGGTACGACCAGCCCCGACAACCTAATGGACGACCATGTTACCCCTGGTGAGTTTCAGACATATCCTAATATGTTGGCACAGGCTGTGGCCGCCCAGATTAATCAGCAAGAGATGGCTGGTACTCCCCATAATGGGAATGTAGCGGCTGCAAGGGTGAGAGATTTTCTCTGAATGAATCCACTCGAGTTCTTGGGGTCAAGGGTAGACGAGGACCTGTATGAGTTCTTGGAAGAGATTTAGAAGATTACCCACATCATGGGAGTTATGGGATTTGAAAGGGAAAGACCTAGCCTCCTACCAGCTAAAAGGAGTTGCTTATATATGGTTTTGTTAGTGGAAGGACAGTTTAGGGATTCGAGCAAGCCCCGTAGGTTGGGATGAATTAAGACTGCATTCCTAGACAGGTTTTTTCCCAGACAGTTGAGGGAGGCTAGGGTGGCACATTTCATCAACCTAAAATATAATGACATGATAGTTTAGGAGTACGCATTGGAATTTACCCGGTTATCCAAGTATGCCCCAGAAATGGTATCCGACTAGAGAGCCTAGGTAAGTAGGTTCATGAATGGAGTGTCAAACTCCTTGGTTGAAGAGTGCAGGACCACCATGTTGCACAAGGATATAGACTTTCCACGTTTGGTGATATTTTCTCAAAAATTGAAGGTGGAGTAGGTGAAGGAAAAGGAGAGAGAGGCCAAGAGGGATAGGATAGGAGATTCAGAGTTTTCTTCGCCAAGGACCAGTGGTGGACACCGCTCACTTTCCCAGCAGAAATCGTCAGCCCCGGCCTTTTCAACAATCAGTGCTCCGCAAAAACCTAGAGAAAGGGAGATTACATACCCGATGTGTACCAGCTGTGGGAAGACCATTTGAGAGAATGTATGGCCAAATCAGATGTTTGTTTTTGGCGCGACCAGTCGGGAATAAGCACTGAGATTGCATAGCATCAAAGCGAGGCTAGATTAGATCTTCGGCCATGTCTTCAGTAGCGCCTATAACCCATTTATTTTAGTAGGGTGCATCATCTAGCTTGGGTGGAGGACGTCATCAAAACTGCTCCTATGCCGTAACAACACACCAAGATAAGGGAAAGTCGCTAGTAGTGGACACAGGTATGTTGTGAATCTTGCGTTACTCCTTGTATGTTGCTAGCCCTAGAACCCTAGTAATGAATAAGGAGCTTTGTGGTTGTTTTTGAGAAGAGGTTGTCATGTGTAATGTGAATAGCTTTTTAGGTAAGACTTGTAGTGATGGTTAAAGGTGAAAGGGGAGCTAGGAGTTAGTGAATTAGCCCCGACCTTGAGAAAGATTCAGGAGCCTTAGAATGATGGCTCTAAGCTAACGGGAAGATGGTGAGTATGTAAGTCTAGTCGGATCTCAAAATTTATAGTAGGGGAGTCCTAACCCTAACAGTCATGATATGTCAATCCCTTCAGGTTAAGATAATTTCTCTGGTAGTTTAGTTGAAGTTAAGTTATTCCCATCCCTATGTGCAGACTCCCAGAATATCTAGATTGCCACTTCAGATAGCGATACCGATCTTACTTTACAAATCCTTTAAGTTAATTTTCGTGTTATGAATCAGTTATGTGTGTCAGCTCTTTCCTAGTGTGATAAGCTCGAACTCAGTCTCTAGAAGATGCTTAATAGCTCAACATACTCAGGTTATCTCATGTATGTGCTCACTTTTAGATGTCATGAATGATTTGTGCTCATGAGACCTTTAATTAAAGTCAGACCAGATATTTTGAACTCTAATCCTGTAAAAAATGTGATTTGAGAGTGAAGGCTCAGTCTGTATTAGTTCAGTGCCAGTTAAAGGGGAAGAATCCTTCTCAGTATTCTGTCTAGTTCCATGTTAGTTTCATGTCCATGGGTCTCTCTTGTGCTATATCATGCATGATCAATTTAGATATTCAGTTCTGATGTGTAAGGTCAACCCGAAGTAAGATACTCCATTGGTTTTAGCTATGATTGATTGATTGTGGAATTTCAGTTCTGTCCCTATCCTTTCAGTATGTTTAGCCAATATTCGAGGACGAATGTTCCAAAGGGGGAGATATAGTAACACCCCAAAAGTTCCCGAGATTTAAACTTGGAAATTGAAATGAGCTCAGCAGAAAAATCTGCAAAAATGACTCAGAATGACTTATCCAATGTGTCATATGGGAGCTAACGGGTCATTGAAGCAGTCGTGTGAAGTTCTTTGGGAAAATTTCCAGGTGATGCCATGGGGGAAGGTGCGAGTCCTTGTGTGAAACCACGACTTGTTGGATGAAATCGAGGAAAGATTTCAGGTTGAGGCATTGGGAGGGGACGAGTCATGTAACGACTCGTTGGTGGTTTTGACGGGTCGTTATAATGAATCGTGGGAAGAGATGTAAGGGTTGGCCCAAAGTGGGTAATAGAAGGACCGATGAGTCGATGAATCAAATAACGATTCGTCATGTTAGTCATTGGTTTGTTTTTCTAGTTGGGGAAAACAGTGTACTTAATAAGTGGTTCTGACGAGTCGTTAGAGGCAACAACGAATTGTCATGTTGGTCGTGGGTTAAGGAAGCTACAACTGACCAGTGTATGTAACGGATGTTGGCGACGAGTTGTTAGAGTAGGTTAGGACTCGTCCTTGGGGTCGTGGTCCCAATTCAGTAGATTTTTCATGTTTTACTCAAGGTTACTTTTGTAAAGTTCGATGCTTCAAGAATTAAAGTGACATCTTTTTGGGCTTCTAGGTAACGTTTTTAGGGCATCTTCTATCCAAAACCCTCATTCTCTCAGCTCTCCTCCCTCTCTTCTCAAGATAAAGGATTCACCAAGGTTTTCATTAAAGCTTCAAGGTGTAATTTCGAGTGGGATTTCTCCTACCAGGTATGTGAGTTCTTCAACAAGGATATCCTTCCATCCTTGTGTCCCAAAAAATGTTTTTCTATTAAAAATTCAATTTCAACTATTCTAGTAAAGCATGACCTAGGGTTTTGTGTGATGGGTGATTTCTTCTATATTTTTTTAAATTCTAAGATCCATTATGATGATGAGTTAATTATGTTTATAGAATAATTGGGTTACCTTGAATTATGTGTTAGATGATAGAAAATGCATGATTATGGAATGAAATTCATGAAATGGATTGAACTTTGAATGGGACCTTATTATTGTGCACTTGATTATAATAATACGTCATATCCATGGTTTAAAATATGTGGGGATTGTATGATTTCCCTTAAGAACTCTAATATGTCATTTGATAAATATGTTAAGATGAAAATAGGGTTTATGGGATTGATCAATTTAAAGTAGAGTATGTGTTATCATTATGTTTTGATGGAGCTGGTTGGGTATAAGGTAAATTGATGATAATGGCCTAATTAATGCATCCTTCTCATGAATTGGAGTAAATTTTGAAATGGGTCTTATGAAATAAAAATGTATGCTCCTCCCATGATCTCGTTGTATATGTTTAAGGTATGAGTTAAGTATATGGGTTTTCCATAAATCTAGAACATATGAATTAATGTACGCATGTTAAAGTAGGAATATGACCTATGTGCCATACATTACCCTATGTCACATGTCGAATAAGATGAATTAGGAACTTGAATGTTGTGGAAGTGTAATACATGATGTGAATCTATAGATGCTCACTAATGTAAGATGTTTGAAGAAATACTGATGTGGCTCCATGAAGATATGAATTATGATGATGAAGTATGAGATTGATATATCAAAATGTTGGGCTTGTTGCTAGTAGAAAGTAGCCCTAATCCTTTCGAAATTAGTGTTGTATGATGAAAGCAGTGTATGTTCATGTTTCTGACTAGATATAGTAGCATACACCAGATATATAATGGCAAATCTGTACTCCTCATGTTCTAGTCATCCAAGGATTGTCCATAACCAAGAATATTTCCCTTGGTCAGTCGGGATCCTCCATAGCAGAGAGTGACTCCCTAGTTTAGTCGGGATCCTCCATAGTAGAGAGTGACTCCCTAGTTCAGTCGGGATCCTCCAAAGCAGAGAGTGACTCCGTAGTCAGTCAGGATCCTCCATAGCAGAGAGTGACTCCCTAGTTCAGTCGGGATCCTCCATAGCAGAGGGTGACTCCCTAGTTCAGTCGGGATCCTCCATAGTAGAGAGTGACTCCCTAGTTTAGTCGAGATCCTCCATAGAAGAAAGTGACTCCCTACTTCAGTTGGATCCTCCATTGTAGAGAGTGATTCCCTAGTTCAGTCAGGATCCTCCATAGTAGAGAGTGACTCCCTAGTTCTGTCGGGATCCTCCATAGCAGAGAGTGACTCCCTAGTTCATTTGGATTTCTCCCTATTAGAGAATGACTCCCTAGCCTAAATAAATACCACGTATAAAAGGAAANCTCCATAGCAGAGAGTGACTCCCTAGTTCATTTGGATTTCTCCCTATTAGAGAATGACTCCCTTAGTTTAGATAGGACTCTCCATAGTAGAGAATGACTCCCTTAGTTATCTTATCAGCATGATTTCGTTCCGTATGATTCAAATTTAAAATTATAACAGATTTAATATAATTAGAATCAGATTCAGTTACTAGCAGTGATTCAGTATAATGTGTGATTCTAGTTTCAGATTCAGCTCTTATTAAACATTTAGAACTTGACCTTAATGTGTGAATTCGATGATGTTTCATAATGTGGGATCCATAGGAAAGTTTCATGTATATATATATATATGTGTGTGTATGTGATTCATAAGAGGATTGTTGCATGTTAAATTAATTATGTCGATGTACTTTGTTATCTCCTTATCGTATATTTGTATATTTAGTTATTTACATTTTTCCTGCATGCTCAGTACATTCCAAGTATTGACCGCACACCTTTTTGTGCTATATTGTTTCATGATATAGATTCAGGTCTCCAGACTCAGCCTCGTGGTTAGATACACTTCATTCCTTCTCAGCTACTAGTGGTGAGTCCTCATATCTCGAGGACGTGATTTATGTTTATATTTTGTTTATGTTTCAGTTTTCAAAGTAAAGAAGTTAGCTGGGGGCTTTTCCCAGCAACTCAGCTGTTTAGTAGAAGGCTTTCAGACTTGTCTAGATAGACGCAGCATTGTATTAAAGTGTTGTTACAATTGTACTTATGGTTCTTTATTAGACGCTTGCGGTTAGCTTCCCCTTATTTATGTTGTTGGTTATTTCTATTGCTTAGTGATATGCTATGTTTATGCCATGGGTCGACTTGGAGCCTTTCGGGGTTCCTTGTCCCGTGTTACATCTAGGGACTTAAATATTGTTTAATCATTTGTAGGTTCGATTTTGTTTCTCTAGTTCGTATTTTACATTTGTTTCTTGTTTTTGTTGAAGTTCATAGGGTTGTTTGCCTCAGTGTATGCCAAGAACGAGAAGTCAAGGACCACCTTTGGCTTCTCTTTATCCTGAAATAGAGAGAACCTTTCGAAGTTTAGGTATGGAAAACATCGAGCAAGTAGGAGGTGAAGAAAATGAGAGAGTTCCAGTGATGCATCTTGCTATGCCTAATTTGGAGGACTCTTCTAAAACAATCGTCAAACCGGCCATCACTGGGAACTTTGAGCTGAAAGTAGGGACTGTGCGATTGGTCCAAGACACTTGCCAATTTCAGGGCAAGCCGCATGAGGATCCCCACAGGCATCTGATGACATTTGTAGAGTTGAGTTAAAACATCCACTACCATAACTTATCAGATGAATATGTCAAGTTAACTTTGTTTCTGTTCTCACTAATTAGAGAAGCCAAAGAGTGGCTTCAGAATGAGCCTTTAGTATCCTTTACCACTTGGGAGATCTTCTCCAATAAGTTCATCAACCAGTTTTACTTTTCGAGAAGAACTAAAGAACTAAGGGGAAAGATCTCCGGATTCGTACAGAAAGATAGAGAAATGCTAGCTCAAGCATGGGAACGTTACAAGGGTTACTTGAGGGATTGACCACACCACATGCAACCTAAGGAGATAATTGGGCACAACTTCATTGAGGGTCTTGATAACGCTTAAACTCACACTCCTGATAAAGTATGAAGTAGATGTTGTCAATAAAGAAACCAACAAAGGTTGGGGTCGAACCCACAGGGAATATGGTAAAAACTAGACTAATGCAGGTGTTTAAGATTTCATGTATGTTATCTCCAAATTGGGGGGTTTATGGAAAGATAGTTGTAAAACAAGAGTTAAAATCAATTGTTGTCTGTTAAGATTTGTAATTAACTAAGGTAAGTGTTCCCCATGGGTTCATAACTACTTCCGGTTTACACTCATAATCGATCCCAATACTTACTTGTAGAATTGATAAGTAGGGTTCANCATCAAAATGACTGGTTCATCCCTATTAGATGACTATACTCAATCACCGGGATAGGTCTCATGAGCGATTTCAATTAAACTGTTATCAATTTATTCTAAATTAACTATCCTACAATCACAACTCAAGTTATACAGTGATCATAAAAATCTAGGCTTGGTTGTAATTCTCTTTTCCTAATCTCTACTTCTGTAGGTTCAAGCAGGTAAAGAATTCGGGCAAGTTCTAACATTACACTTTATTAAGAAACACTAAAGATGAAGAGAATACAATACAAGCATTTAGCATTGGTTTCAAATTACTTTGTGTAACCCTGGTTCGTTAATCCAACATGGCTTCCACAACCCAAGTTGTGGAGATTTTAGTCTCTCATGATTGTAAGATTATGATTAGTATTCATAGACAAACACATAAATAAATGCTTATGATGATGATTGAAAGAAAACACTTTGAATATTGCAAGAAAAGATGTAGAACAAATTCAAGTACAATTAAGAAAATCAATGTTATGATCCCAAGAATTTCTCTCCAATATAGTCAAAAACTAATTACAAACTGATAATGAACCTCCTCTAACTGCTTCTGAACTAAAAGAAACCTAAAAAGTATTTATACAAATAATAAAATCATTTTCCTAAGTTAATAGGGAAATATCCAAACCTGGTGAAGACACTTCATACGATTCCTCATACGACCCATAACAGGATTGTATAGGTCGTGCCTTGTCTCTTACATCCCTTGGCTTCTATAGAATTAGTAAGTGTTGGCCTCTGGTAAGAATTTTAACAAGATCTCATGAGTCTTGCAATCAAGTTGTGGTTTGACATTGAGAACTATGGAAACTTCTGAAGATTTCTACGACTATCTTGATACGCCTCGTGCCTTTCTCCTACGACTCGTAACATCTTGTCGTAACATGAGATCTCCCCTATCCCAAAAATCTCTAAAGTTCTCCGAGGCTCCTGGTATGGGTCATAGGTATATGCTATGATCCGTAAGTGCTACCCGTATCAGGAGACTTCAATTGTGCAAATATCTTTGAAGTATTCTACGGCTCGTAGTAGGATGGCAACGCTCATACTAAGAACCGTACTTTGCCTTTTCCTTGTACCAATCTTCTGGGATTTTCCATGAGTCTCACTATGGCTCGTACAATCCTGGTACGGTGCGTACTGAGATCAGTACTTGGTCTCTTTTCAGCACTTTTCTACAACTTTTGTACATTTTCACTCCAACACCTATTTTTGTTGAAAACAAAGTAAAAACGCCTCATATCCATATCCATAC
This sequence comes from Datura stramonium, assembly GCA_018107945.1. Classification (NCBI taxonomy): domain Eukaryota; kingdom Viridiplantae; phylum Streptophyta; class Magnoliopsida; order Solanales; family Solanaceae; genus Datura; species Datura stramonium. The sequence goes on along the minus strand of JACEIK010001651.1, from coordinate 218,145 downwards.
ACCTAAGTCCATGCTATTTTTCAAGTTTTAAGCGTTGTAAACTCACAACACATCAACACCCTCAACTTAAGATTTTTGCATGTCCTTAGAAAAAGAAAACTAAAACTAAAAATGATGCTTAACTAGAAAGTAAACCTAGAATACCTAAAACTAACACGACAAAATTTACACTATGAACCAGAAGAAGCTATTGACCCTTTTTCTATTCAAACTAAGTCAGTTATGTACACATGTAACCACAATCAATGACATATAGGGATCAAGATATGGCATCCAACTATCAGCAGAGAATCGAGTTGTCACCAATGTTTTCCGCATAGATAAATGGTAAAATGCAACACAAACCAGGTACCCTCACATCAAAAGAAGTCCCCAACACTCACAGATATATAATATGATGAACTTCGGACTAAAAAATGAGATTCTCACTCTTCCAAAGAAGTTCCAAACACTTCACATCGGATACCATAGGCTTGCCCTTATTTCCCCTACTTCGTCTTCGGACAACTAAACTAGGATCACTATAGGACTTTTTTTGTCTTTTAATGTAGGCCTCAGGATAGGTATGGTAAATATGGGATTTTAGTGAATAAATCATCCTTGGCACTATATACTTGTGGCTCCAATTTACACCTTTTTACCCTATTTTTCATTTTTTTCAACTTTTTCCTCCCTTTTCTCCATTTTTATACAATATATGAGTGTGGTGTGTTTTCAACTTTTTCATTCATTTTTCTCTTGTATTTTCTTTTCAATTCTTCTTTTTCAGCTCTTTTTTCTTTTCTTATCACACCACACCTTCTTTGTAACCCTTTTTCCTTTATTTCCCTTTTTCACCTCCCGATAATCTATGCACTCCTACTATAGCCACCCTCAACTTAAGCAATTTGCCTGGATTGAGGTTCACAATGTCTAAGGAGGGACCAGGGCCAAAGCTGGTTCACCATAAAAATACGTAAGGTTAATCGGTTAATCAAAGAAAAATGGTTCATTTATTGCTCAAAATCGGGATCAAGAGAATCATAATCATTTGGTAGGGAATTTTAGACTAAAGTGACTCATCTATCAATAAATACCTATGATGATCTCCTAACCAACTATCTCAAAGCCTATGAAAAGACCAACCAGGAAAGTGTTAGATCCTAAATGCAATATTAAGCTAGGTATATGAACTCACTCACTCATGGTACTGGTTTGCATTGAATCTACCTATCCAGTTCATACACGACTAACTACAACTACTTATGCTTCTAATTTAAATTCCATATAAAGATCCAAAAAATTCTTGCAATTCGTCCCCGAAGCATAGAATATAAATATTACAAGGGAAAGAGACATACCTGTGGCTACTTAGACTTCACCTTCAATGGGTTTCCTCCCATGCAACCCCTGATTTAATATAACAACACGACATAACTTCCATGATTCATCAGGCGTCATCAAGGTACACCGCATCGATTCCTTTTATCTCCTCGGTGTCTCCTAGATACAACGTTATCCTTTTCCCATTCACCTTGAACCTCTCACCATATTTATTTTCAAGCTTCACTGCACGAAATGAGGACACATTCACCAGTCTATACTTTCCCATCCACCTAGATTTCAATTTTTCGGGATGCAGACGGAGTCTTGAAATGAATAGTAAGACCAAATCACCAGTGTTAAACTCCCTCTTTGAAATCTTCCTATCATGATAGATCTTCATTCTTTCTTTATAAATGGCCGCACTCTAATAAGCTCGAAGTTGGAATTCATCTAACTCATTGAGCTAGTCAAGTCTCAACTTGGCTGATTCATTCCAATCTAAGTTTAGCTCTTTCAGAGCCCGTAATGCCTTATTCTCTAACTCTACCGGCAGATGACATGAATTTCCATAGACTAGCTGATATGGACATGAGCCAATGGGGGTCTTATAAGTTGTTCGATATGCCCACAGTATTTCATCGAGCTTTCTAGACCAATTTGTCCGGTTAGTATTCACCATTTTGGCCAGAATAGTCTTTATCTCCCTGTTAGACACTTCTACATGCCCACTTGATTGAGGATGGTAAGGTGTTTCCACCTTATGCTTCACACCATATTTTTCCAGTAGAGTTCTAAAGAGGCGGTTACAACAGTGTGATCCACCGTCATTGATGATTGCTCTGGGAGTACCAAACCTAGAGAATATGTGCTTTTAGAAATGCTGTGACACTTTTTTCTTCATTTTTAGGTAGTGCAATAGCCTTTACCCATTTGGAGACATAATCCACCGCCACCAAGATATACTTCATCCCTTATGAGCTAACAAATGGGCCCATGAAGCCAATTCCCCATACTTTGAATAACTCTACTTCCAGGATAGGGGTCAATTGTAGCTCATGCTTATGAGTAATGTCACCCTGTCTTTGGAATTGATCATATGACTTGGCATAATCATAAGAATCTTGGTGGATAGAGGGCCAGTAATATCCACACTATAGAATTTTATGCACGGTTTGGATACCACTATGATAACCCCTAACTGGGGATGAGTGGAAAGCCTCCAAATGCTCAACCTCTCTATCTCTAGAACAAACCTCTGAATCAACCCATCTACACATATACGGAATAAGTATGGTTCATCCCAATAATACCTCCGAGCATCAAATAAGAACTTCTTCCTTTGTTGGGGTGTCATATCCACTAGGATCATGTCGCTGATAAAATAACTTGCATAGTTAGTGAATCAGGGGATAAGGTCTTGAGATAAAGCTAATACCTGTTCATCTGGGAAAGAATCATCGATATCAATCTCCTCTTCTACTATAGCCTCAGATTCCAATCTGTACAAGTAATCGGCTACCTGATTTTCTATTCCTTTTCTGTCTTTTATCTCAAACTAGAATTCTTGGAGCAACAACACCCATCTAATCAACCTGGATTTAGCATCCTTTTAGACATCAGGTTCCTTAAAGAAGCATGGTCTGTATGGACAATTACCTTAGTTCGAAGCAAGTATGCCTGATACTTTTCAAATGCAAAGACCACTACTAGCAGCTCCTGTTCAGTGACTGTGTAGTTCTTTTGGGTTGTATTAAGTGATTTACTAGAATAATAGATGGGGGTGAAAAATTTTTGCTATATGTTGGCCCAAGACAACACCAAAGGCCACCTCACTAGCATCACACATTACCTCAAAAGGAAGAGACCAATCTGGATCTATAATAATAGGAGCGGTGGTGAGTTTCTCCTTCAAGCACAAAAAGGCCTTCAAACATTCCTCGTCAAATACAAACTTCACTTCCTTCCCGAGAAGTTTACATAGTGGTTTTAAAATCTTTGAAAATTCCTTGGTGAACTTCCTATGGAATCATACATGCCCCAAGAAGCTTCTGACCCTTTTATAGAAATAGGTGGTGGAAACCCTGCTATTACTTCAGGTTTCGCCTTGTCCACCTCTATCCCTTTTCTAGAGATTTTTTTCACCCATAACTATTCCTTCTTTGACCATGAAGTGACAATTCTCCTAATTTAAGACTAGATTAGTTTCTTCACATATGTTCAACACTTTGCCCAAATGCTTGAGGCATCATTCAAATGATTCGCCCACAATTGAGAATTCGTCCATAAGTACATCGATGGTATCTCCACCATATTTGAGAATATCGACATCATACAACACTGGAATGTGGTTGGTGCATTTCACAACCCGAAGGGCATTCTCCTAAAAGAAAATGATCCATAAGGGCAAGTGAAGGTGGTCTTCTCTTGGTCTTCCTGGGGTATAGCGATCTAAATGTACCTTAAATAACCATCAAGAAAACAATGCCAGCCTCTACCTGCTGTTATACCCCGAAGACCCTAAGATCAGATATAGGGGTTGAAACAGAGAAAACAGAATTTTCTGCACCAGGTCACAGGACAAGTCATCCAGTGACCCATTGGGTGCACAACAAGTCGTTGAGTGACTCATGGGGAGGAGCTTAGATTGGGTTGGAATTTTGAGTTTTAAGGTGCCCACCAGTTGTGGTCAGCACCACGATTCGTTGAGTGGTCCATGGTCAAGAGTTGACTGAAGATCGAATATTTTCAGCAGTATCCCTAATGGGTTTTCACCACGAGTCATAGGGTACACCATGATTCGTGGTGTCCCTCGTGGTGACCATTTGTAATAAATTTCCAGTCCAGGCAATGAGAGAATATCATGAGTCGTCCAGCCCCTCGTTAGGACTAGGAGTGTGTTTTTCCCTGTGAATTTATTAAGGACTTTTTCTGTAATTCCTAAATACCTAAGGCCTAAACTACGTCGTTTTAAGCACTAAATGGTGTGTTTTAAGAGGGGTAAGTTCATTCTAGGCTTATTCACTTCCATGCATGCAAGTCTACAAGCTCTTAATGGTGTCAAGCCTAAATTTCCTCAAGTTCTTCCCCAAATTTCCATTGGCCAATCAAGGAAGTTGTGAAATCAGATTTCTATAGGTATGTAGGGTTATGAATGGGTGTAATTTTCCACACCCATGCCCAATCCCTCTTCAATTCATGAAATTCTAGTTGATTAATCTATGAGGTTTTAACCCAACATGTGAATTCTCTAAGTTTAGATCATGCGTATGATCTAAGCATGTTTCTAATATTGAATTATGATTAATGGGCATATTTTACAATATTTTAAATTATGAATTTTGTTTTCAAGTTTTATAAATTATGATGCCCATCCATGAATGTTCATGAAAGTTGAGATCTATGAAATAAGTATTCAAGCATGATGAGATGTTTATGAAGAAAGTGTGATATCGAATTACCCATGTTTATGTTCATGTTCTCGAATGATCAAGTCTATGTCAAGCATGTTTAAGTATTAGGAAAGCCCATATGATCAAGTATGTTTCATGAATTTTTCTAAACTTCATGTATTAGCTTAGCACATGGATTTTGGAGTCTAGACTCCCACTATTTTCAGCTTGTGGTATGGTTTGAGCCAAGGCTCCTCATGTTATTATTTCAGATTTATGCATGTATGTTATGAGTCAGCTTCGTGATTAGACATTGGTTCAGCCTCATTGAAAAATGATGTTGTGCATATGCATATTTTTTGGAGTAGTGTCTAGCACCGAGTAGGCTAAGAGTCAGTCAACCCTATTCCTCCAAACTATGAGCCAACATAGGTATGTTCAGATTATTTGGGACCTTCTGTGTGAGCTTCCCCTGCCCCTAAGGGGACTTTAACTTGATATCAATATCATGGTAGCATCCTTATCCCTGGAAAAGCTTTGAATAGCTCTGCCCACTTGAGTGTGATCGTCAGGACCACATAAGCTCTATCGTGGTAATGTCGGTTATATGACGAATCTCCCATTGTTCCTCATGATTTCAGTTATGCATATTCACCAGTCATGATATTATGTTTTTAGCAGGTTTGACCCAATGTTCAGTTTTACTTATGATTATTAGTTTTCAGTTTTGGGTCATATGTTTTAGTTATGATATTTAGTTATGTTCATATCATGATTTTCGAAAATAGCATTCAAGCCCTACTCTCAGAATCTTATCTTGATTATGTTTTATGATATGCATGATTTATGATTTTACTTACTTAACTATTTTTATTTACGTTACATACTTGATACATTCCACATACTGACCACATACTCTATGTTGTATCATTTCATGATATAGGCTTGAATATTCAAGCTCAGTCCCGTCATTAGCCAAATCTAAAGCATTAGCACTTATCATCCAGAGTGGTGAGTCCTCATCTTTGTAGGGCCCTTCCTTTCAGTTGTATCTATTACTTTCAGTTTCAGACATTAGTGAGTTAGTTAGGGTCTTGTCTAATCAACTCGTCAGCAGTAGAGGCTTTTTAAACATAACATGTAATCAGCTTTGGTCTTGAGTTATGTATTCCAATGTTATGAGATTATCAGACTTCTACTATAATAATTATGTTGATCTTCCACTTTATTATGATAGAGTTAGATGTTATGTTCATGCCATGGGTCAACTTGGAGCCACTCGGGGTTCCTTTTCCCGTGTCGCGATCTGGGCTATGTTCAGGTCATGACAAACTTTGTATCAAAGCCTGGTTTTGAAGTGACCTAGGGTGTCTAAAAGCTGCGTTGGGTAGAGTATTTTTCATGGATGTGAAGTTTGCTACACTTATGATGAAGAGGCTACGAGGCATTTAGGAAAAGTGTCCTTCTTTCATGATCTAAGTCGTGTGATGAAATGTCTCTCTATCCTTATAACTCGTGCTATACACATTTGTAGAATCATGCCTCTTTGCCCAGTTAAAGGAAGAAGAAATGGGGACGGAAACAGCTATGAGAATGGCAATGGAGATAGGCACTAAAAGGCCCCACCATCCCATGAAGAGCATGTACCCGAGCAGGTTGCCCACACAGATTTTAGGGAAGCCATTCATATGCTAGCTCAGGCCTTGACCGCCTAGGTAAATTAACAGGTGATAGCGCACGTCCCTCAGAACGGGAATGCGTCGACGGCAAGAGTTAGAGATTTTTTTAGGATGAACCCTGTGGAGTTTATTGGATCAAAGGTGGACGAGGATCCACATGAGTTTATTGATGAGGTTCTGAAGATCCCCCAAATCATGGGGGTGATCGGGGAGGAGCGCGCTGATCTAGCCTTGTACGAGTTGAAAGGTGTTGTGCACATCTAGTTCAAGCAATGGAAGGATAGTAGGGATTTTGTAGTAGGCCCTATTAGTTGGGATGGGTTTCATGCTTCATTTTTGGATTAGTTTTTCCCTTGTGAGATGAGGGAGATTAAAGTAGTTGAGTTTGTAACCCTAAAGCAAGGAAAAATGACAGTTCAGGAGCATTCCTTGGAGTTCACTCGCTTGTCCAAGTATGCACCTGAGATGGTGTCAGATTAGAGAGCCTGGATGAGTCTGTTCTTGCATGGCATAGCAGACTACTTGGTCAGGGATAGCCGGACTGCGATGCTTCTTCAGGATATTGAGTTTTCTCGAATACTCCTATACACCCAACAGATGGAGGCGATGCAGATGAGTGGGCGGGAGAGAGAGGCCAATAGGGCCAGGACCGATAACTTCGAATTCTCCCAGAAGAGACCTAGTAGGAACCATTAGCAGTCGCACCAGAAGTCTTCAGCCCCAGCGCCTTTGGCTATGAGTGTCCTATCTAGATCCAGGCATGATCAGCGGGGGCGAGCATTAGCCTCTAGAGGTTAGGGTAGAAGACCCGCAGATACCAACACTTCAAAGTATAGAAGATGTGGTTGGAGACACGTGGGCCAGTGCTTAGTAGGTCCAGGTGCTTGTTTCGGGTGTGGGAAGCCCGGACATATGCTTAGAGATTGCCCAGCAGCCTGACATAGTTATGATAAGGGCCGAGGCCTAGCCTCCAGTTCAGTGGCTCCACCAGCATGCCCATCTCAGCCCAGCAGGGGGCATCTACTAGTGTGGGTAGTGGTCAGCGTCAAAACAGATTCTATGCCCTAGCATCTCGTTAGGAGCAGGAGGTCTCTCTAGATATAGTCACTGGTATATTAAGAGTATTCCACCTTGATGTATATGCATTGTTAGATCCAGGGGATACTTTATCTTTTGTGACTCCCTATGTTGCTAGTAGTTTTAGAGTCAGTCCTGAAATCTTATCAGAACCCTTCTCAGTCTCTACTCCAGTAGGTGATTCAGTTATAACTTGATGGGTATATAGAATTTTCCCTATCATAGTTCTTCAGAAAGTTACCTCAGCAAATTTAGTAGAGCTAGCCATTACTGAATTTGATGTTACCTCGGCATGGATTGGTTATATGCATGTTATGCCTCAGTCAATTGTAGAACCCGTGCAGTAGAGTTTAGATTTTCGAAGGAGCTAGTCCTAGAGTGGAAGGGTAGTCCAATTGTGCCTGTAGGTCACTTCATTTCCTACCTTAAGGCCAAAAAATGATTTTTAAAGCTTGTGTGTACCATCTAGTTAGGGTTAAGGATGCTACATCCGAAACCCCGAGAATCCAGTTAGTTCCTATTGTATGTGAGTACCCAGAAATGTTTCCAAATGATTTATCAGGAATTCCTCCAGAGCGGGAGATTGATTTTTTGTATTGACCTTCTTCCAAATACTTAGCCTATATCTATTCCTCCTTACATAATGGCTCCAGCCGAGTTAAAGGAGTTGAATGAGTAATTTAAAGATCTCTTAGACAAGGGTTTCATCAAACCTAGAAAATCCCCATGGAGTGCACCAGTTCTCTTTGTCCGCAAGAAGCATGGTTCCTTCGTATGTGTTTTGATTATCGGCAATCGAATAAAGTTACCATCAAGAACAAGTATCCTCTCCCCAAGATTGATGATTTCTTTAACCTCTTCAGGGTTCTAAGTGTTTTTCAAAGATAGACCTCAGATCCAAATACCATTAGTTTAGGGTTCGAGAGAGTGATATTTCGAAGACAACCTTCAGGACTCAGTATGGTCACTATGAGTTTGTAGTTATGTCTTTTGGACTAATGAAAGCTCCTGCATCTTTTATGGATTTTATGAACAGGGTGTTCAAGCCATACTTGGATATGTTCATGATTGTGTTCATAGATGACATCCTTATATATTCTCAAAGTTAGAAGGAGCATACCGCTCATTTAAGGGTGGTGCTACATACTCTTAAGGATCACAAATTATATGTTAAATTCAGTAAATGTGAATTTTGGTTGAACTCGGTGGCATTTTTGGGTCATGTGGTGTCAAGTGAGGGTGTATAGGTGGACTCTAAAAAGATAAAGGAAGTGAAGAATTGTCCTAGAGCAATTAGTCCTTCGGATATCAAGAGTTTCTTGGATTTAGCTAGCTTTTATGAGAGATTTGTTGAGGGATTTTAATCCATTGCAGAACCATTGACTAAATTGACCCAGAAGAAAGTGAATTTTCAATGGTCGGAGGCTTGTGAGAAGAGCTTCCAAGAGTTGAAGACTCAACTCACCTCAGCACCAGTTTTGAACCTACCTGAGGGTACTGATGGGTTTACGGTATATTGTGACGCCTCGAGGATTGGCCTCAGTTGTGTACTCATGTAGCATGGTAAAGTTATAGCCTATGCTTCCAGGCAGCTGAAGGTTCATGAAAAGAATTATCCAACTCATGACCTCTAGTTGGCGGCGGTAGTATTTTCCTTCAAGATTTGGAGACACTATCTATATTGGTTCCATGTAGATGTGTTTGCGGACCACAAAAGCCTACATAACGTGTTTACCCAAAAGGATTTGAACCTATGTCAGAGGAGGTGATTGGAGCTTCTTAAAGATTATGACATGAGCATTCTTTATTATCTGGGCAAGGCTAATGTGGTGGCGGATGCTCTTAGCAGGTTTTCCATGGAGAATGTGTCCCATATAGATGAGGAAAGGAAGCAGTTAGTGAAGGATGTACATCGGCTAGCATGGCTAGGAATCTGTCTTGTTGACTCGACTAATGGTGGTGTCATTGTTTAGAATGGGTCAGAATCATCCTTAGTGACCGAAGTTAAAGCTAGGCAAGACGATGATCCTATTTTGGTAAAGTAGAAGGAAGCTATTCAGAATCATAAGGTAGAAGTCTTTTCCAAAGGGGAGATGGTATGCTTCGATATCAGGGTCGTTTGTATGTTCCCGGTGTTGATGATTTGAGAGATCAGATGTTGCACGAGGCTCATGGTTCTAGATACTCTATACATCTAGGTTCCACTAAGATGGATCGTGACCTACAAATATTTTATTGGTGGAGTGGCATAAAGAAGGACATAGTAGAATTTTTGGTTGTGTTCGAATTTTCAACAAGTGAAAGTGGAACATCAATGACCTGGAGGTGTGCTTCAAGACATTAGTATCCCTACTTGGAAGTGGGAGGAGATCAATATGGAATTCATTACAGGGTTGACTCGCACTCGCCGACAGTATCACTCTATTTGGGTGGTTGTAGATTGGTTGACTAAGGCAGCTCATTTTTTGCCGGTCAAAACTACCGATTCAGCGGAGGATTATGCCAAGTTATACTTTCGGGAGTTAGTTAGTTGCATGGATTGCCATTGTCCATTATATCAGATAGAGGTGCTCAGTTTACCTCCCAATTTTGGAGATCATTTCAAAAGGGACTTGGTACTTAGTTCAAGCTTAGCACAGCCTTTTACCCACAAATAGATGGTCAGGTAGAGTGGAGAAGAAGATACAACAGCTACCATTCTAGCATCCATATGGCTCCATTTGAGGCTCTTTATGGGCGGAGATGTAGATCACCTATTGGTAGGTTTGAAGTAGGTGAAGCTACAATGATATGACCGGATTCATTCTATACGGCTATGGAGAATGTTCAGATTTTAAGGGACAAGTTAAAAATAGCTCATAGTGGCCAAAACTCCTATGTGGATGTGAGAAGAAGAGAACTTGAGTTTGAAGTCGATTATTGGGTGTTTCTAAAGATATCTCCCATGAAGGGAGTGATGAGATTTGGAGAGAAAGGGAAACTCAGTCCCTGTTATGTTGGTCTGTACTGGATTTTGTAATGGGTTGGCAAGGTAGAATATGAGTTGGAGTTGCCCTCAGAAATTAGCTTCAGTCCATCAAGTTTTCCATGTATCTCTCTTAAAAAAGTGTTTGGGTGATCTAGCTCTGGTTGTTCCAGTGGAGAGTGTAGGTGTGAAGGATAGCCTTAGCTATTAGGAGGTTCTGGTGGAAATACTTGATCACCAGGTTTGGAGGCTAAGAAAAAAAGAAGTAGCCTCAGTCAAGGTTTTGTGGAGGAACCAGCATGTTGAGTGAGCTACATGGGAAGCTGAGCAGATATGATAGCTAAATACCTGCATCTATTCCCTTCCGGCTCTGTTTCAGCTTGAGGTATCAGTTTCCTCCTCAGCATTCCATTCAGTTTCATGTTCAGCTCATGTACCCCAGTTTCATTAATGTCAATGAATGTATGTGTGATTCACAAATTCAGTTCAGTCAGGTAGTTCAGTTCGGAGTCAGTCACTCCGTTAGCTTTCAACTGGTATGTTCCGTATTTGATTTGATGATTGCTTTTCTCTACTTTTCAGCATGTTTTCCCCATTCGAGGACGAATGTTCCAAAGGGAGAGATATTGTAACACCCCAAAGACCCTAAGATCAGATTCAGTAGTTAAAACAGAGAAAACATAATTTTCTGCACCAGGTTACAAGATGAGTCATAAAGTGACCAGTGGGGCGCATCACCACTCATTGAGTGAATCGTGAGGAGGAACTTAGACTGGGTTGGAATTTTGAGATTTAAGGTGACCAAGGGTGTGACCACAAGTCGTGGTCAGCACCACGATTTGTTTAGTGGTCCATGGTAAAGAGTTCACTGAAGATCGAATATTTTCAGCAATATTCCTAATAGGTTATCACCATGAGTTAGGGTACACCACGAGTCATGGGGTCCCTTGTGGTGACCAGTAGTGATGAATTTGAAGTGCAATAAAGAATACCACGAGTCGTGGTAATTGGGCACGAGTTGTCCAGTCCCTCATTGAGACTGACAGTGTGTTTTTCCATGTGAATTTATTAAGGGCTTTTCCGTAATCCCTAAGTTCCTAAGGCCTAACATACATCATTTTATTCTCTGAATGGTGTGTTGGAAGAGGGGTAAGTTAATTCTTGGCTTATTCACTTCCATGCATGAAGATTTAGAAGCTCCTAAGAGTGATCAAGCCTATATGTACTCAAGTTCATCCCCAAATTCCCATTGGGCAATGAAGGAAGTTGTGAAATCATGTTTCTATAAGTATGTAGAGTTATGAATGGGTGTAATTGTCCATACCCATGCCCAATCCCTCTTCAATTCATGAAATTCTAGTTGATGAATCTATGGGGTTTTAACCCAATATGTGAATTCTCTAAGATTCAATCATGGGTATGATCTAAGCATGTTTTTAATGTTGAATTATGATTAATGGACATATTTGACAATGTTCTAAATTATGAATTTGGTTTGCAAGTTTTATAAATTATGATGCCCATCCATGAAATTTCATGAAAGTTGAGATCTATGAAATATGTATTCAAGAATGATGAGATGTTTATGAAGAAAGTATGATTTCGAATTACCCATATCTATGTTCATGTTTTCGAATGATCAAGTCTATGTCATGCATGTTTAAGTATTGGGAAAGCCCATATAATCAAGTATGTTTCATGAATTTATCTAAACTTCATGTATTAGCTTACCACATGGATTTTGGAGTCTAGACTCCCCTAATTTTCAGCTTGTGGCATGGTTTGAGCTAAGGCTCCTCATGTTATGATTTCAGATTTATGCATGTATGTTATGAGTCAGCTTCGTCATTAGACGTTGGTTCAACATCGTTGAAAAATGATGGAGAGCATATGCATGTTTTTGGGAGTAGTGTCTAGCACCGAGTAGGCTAAGGGTCAGTCAACCCTATGCCTCCGAACTACGCGCCAATGTAGGTATGTTCAGATTATTTTGGACTTCCATTGTGAGCTTTCCCTCCAAAGGGGCCTTCAACTAGATATCGATATCATGGTAGCGCCCTTATTTCTGGAAAATCTTTGGATGGCTCTGCCCACTTGAGTGTGATAGTCGGAACCACGTAAGCTCTATCGTGGTAATGTCGGTGATATGATAAGTTTCCCATTGTTCCTCATGATTTCAGTTATGCATGTTCATTAGTGATGATATTATTTTTTCAGCACATTTTACCCAATGTTCAATTTTACTTAGGATTATCAGTTTTCATCTTTGGGTCATTCATTTCAATTATGATATTCAGTTATATTCAGATCATGATTTAGAAAATAGAAAAGCTTATCTTGATTATGTTTTCTGATATGCATGATTTGTGATTTTACTTACTTTGAAGTTTTTACTTACCTTACATACTCGGTACATTCCATGTACTGACCACATACTCTACGATGTATTGTTTCATGATGCAGGCTCAGATATTTAGGCTCAGTCCCATCATTAGCTAGACCTGTAGCGTTTGCATTTATCAGCCAGAGTGGTGAGTCCTCATCTTTCGAGGACCCTTCCTTTCAGTTGTATCTAGTACTTTCAGTTTCAGACCTTAGTGAGTTAGTTGGGGTCTTGTCCCATCAACTCGTTAGTAGTAGAGGCTTGTCTGACATAACATGTAATTAGCTTCGGTCTTGAGTTATGTATTTCGATGTTATGAGATTATCAGAATTCCTCTATATTAATTTTGTTGATATTCTGCATTATTATGATTGAGTTAGATGTTATGTTCATGCCATGGATCGACTTGGAGCCTCTTGGGGTTCCTTGTCAAGTGTCTCGATTTGGGCCTATGTTGGGTCATGACACCTACCAACCTGTCAAGCATCTGATCCGTGAATGGCATTGGAAAATGGTCCTTCTGGCTCCATTGGTTGAGCTTGCGATAATACATGCATACACGTCACCCGGTAATTGATTTTGTCGGTATCAACTCATTTTTCTCATTGGGTACTACTGTGATCCCACCTTACTTTGGCACACACTGTATCGATGATGTGTTGTGAGTTTACAGCACATTCAACGCTCAAAACTAAGAAAATAGCATGGATTTAGGTGTATATATATGAATATGAGGTACTTTTTCTTTTGTTATAGGATAAAAAGGTGTTGGGACTGAAGATTGCAAAAGATAGCTTAAAAAAGTGAAAAATGGGCAAAAAGTGCAGACCACAGTACGGATCATTGATCTTGGGCAAAATGGTATTCCCAAGTGATACTTTATAATTTAGTTTTCGTCTTGTTTATCTACTTATTTATATACATTCTCATGTAATTTTATGTAAATGTGAAGATATATACTAACCAACATGATTAGTTCTTGTTTTTGTAGGTTTAAAATGATTTGAGGAACTAATGTATGATGGGTGAAGTGGAGAAATGAAATGGGAAGAAAATTACAAAAGTCGGCAAGCAACAATGCCTTGGCAAGGCTGGCTGCGCCAGGCAGCGTGCCATGCTCTGCGTGTGCCACGCCAATGCCAGGCGCGAGAAGAAGGCAGCAAGTAGGCCACCTGCGCGCCAGCCCGTGCCACGCCAGGAAATCTGCGTGACAGTGGCTGTGTCACGTGGGCAATCGCGCTGCACAGGCAGCGTGCCACGCCGACCATCGCGGCAAGCTTCAGCCGAATGTAATTTTTAGGTGATTTCCAGTGTGCTTCCGCGATTCCTCCATGTCACGGAGGTAAATTAGCGCGTTCACCTCTGTGCCACGGAGCTATTCGATACCGGGCATAATTTTGTATAGTTCTCATTTACTATAAATAGGTCTCTTAGCTCCTAAAATCATTTTGTCACGATTTATTTCTGAAAAACTGCCAAGGAGTGAAGGGAGAAGTGGCAGAACTCACCTAGGGTTCATCAATTTCATTTTCTCTTCTACCAATTCTTGTAAGTATGTTACTTTAATTATGTTTTCTTGTAATTATACAAACTTGAGTGGCTAGAACCCTTCCTCTTAGGTTTAAACCACATGTTAGGATTGTGAATACATGATTTTGTTTTGGTTTTAGGTTAGTAATTGTTGTTTTGTCTTACATTCTTAATTATGGTTGTTTTTATGATTCATCACCATGAAAACACTCACGTTACACCTAGATTAAAGCTTGAGAAAGTAAACCTAGGCAAGAACAAAGAATGTAGGGAGCACGTTTGTATCTTACGATATAATTCGCGGTTAGGATAAGAAATTATACCTAATTTGCCTTGCTTGGTTACTAAAACGGGATGAGTTAGACACCAACATAGAATTATCACATCACCACTCATAGAAGTAGTTGTGAAGCTAAGTTAAGTTAAATGATTAGAGGTACGAAAGTCCCTAATCAAGAGCATAAACCCCGTAAACCACATCCACGTAATTGAATTACCCACGAACTAGAATGTCACATCCCCGCTTAACGATGTAGTTGTGAGGCTAGTTTATCGTGTTTAGAGGCTCGAAAGACCATGAACATGCATTTTCAATTATGTGAGACAACACTAATAATTCCATACTTAAACCATTACAAAGCATAATATCGCATGATTATCCGGCGTTAGCCCTAGTTGCTTCTTGAATGTTTTCAGAGTATTTCTGTGACCACCCCTAGACTTAATTAAACTTTATCGAAAAAGTCTATAATCAACGCTTTCGAAAGTTAATATCACACTTGAACTTTATAATTAGCTGAATTGGTCCAGTCCCTGTGGGTTCGACATCCAGCTCTTAAAAAGGGCCACTGTATTACTTGTAAGACCACGTACACTTGCGTGTGCGCTTCGGGCAGTCGTCAACAAGTTTTTGGTGCCGCTGCTGCGCAGTATCAACAATCATAGGAAGTACCTACGAGTCGTACTGATGGCCGTGAGAAGTTGCTGAAAGTTAAGGTTGAGAAGATGTGACCCACGAGTCCCAGTACGATTAGTATCAGGCTTGTACAAGTCGTGATGAGGAAGTCGTGATGAAATCCAGAATAATTGCATCTGAGCCTGACTCCTGCTACGAGAAGAAAGTGTGACCCGTAAGATGAAGGTACGAGTTGTTCCATTCTGGTCGTCATGAACTTCAGAAAAACATCAAAATCTCTTACTCAAAGTACGGGAGCTAAGTACGAGTCGTGAGTTGATGGTACGAGTCGTACCCGATCCAACACTTAGCCAGAATTTAGCCAGCTGAGATAATATGAGAGGAAGCTATGGATCATAGGAACATGCTACGGATCGTAGGTCGAGTCGTGGCACTTGCGGCGATAGATATGGAAATTCACCCTGTTGGCTTAGGTAAAAGATTCTTGTGTGTGTATAAATATGTTTTATGTTTTATTTTTATAGGGGTCGTCAGTTTTTATAGTTTTAGAGAATAAAAACCTTGAGAAAGAGAGGATTGAGTTGGTCTTAACTTGTGATCAACCTGTTCTTGAATTCTTCTTGTTCTTACTACTTGTTTTTCAAGATTTTGTGGAGTAATTGAAGGAAGTGTTTTTCTCAAACATCATTGTAAGTGTTGATTTTTATTCTTAATCATTAATGCTAATCACAACCTTGCAGCTATGAGAGGCTAAAACCTCCATAGCTAGGGTTGTGGGAATCATGGTGAATTAATAAGCTAGGTTACACAAAGTGATCTTAAAACCAATACAAATACTTATATTGTATTCTCTTCATGCTTAAACGTTTCTTAACGGTGCGCAATGTTAGGAAATGCCCAAATTCTTTACTTGCTTTGGTCAAAAAGGTAGAGATTAGGAAAAGAGAATTACAACAGAGCCTTGATCTTGATGATCATTGTATTAACTTGAGATGTTGTCGCAGGATAGTTAAATTTGGAACGTAGTGATAACGGATAGTTTTGAAACCGCTCATGAGACTTGGTTGAGAGATTGAGTATAGTCGTTCAATAGGGACTGGTCGGTTGTTTGAATGAACCCAAGTTATTAGTTCTATAAGTAAGTATTGGTGATAATCACGAGTGTATACCCGAAGTAGTTATGAACCCATGGGGAACACATATCCTCGTTATCCTTTGATATTGACTTAACATCAAAATTTTGATATTTTCTTTTATTATTGGTTTTCTTTAGAATCCCCCTATTTTGAAGTAACTACCTTACAAGTTCAATTACCGCCTATAATCCAGTCTCCTTATTCCCTGTGGGATCACCCCAACCTCCAATTGGGTCCTTTATTGACAACGTCCGCTTCTCAGTTCAGTAAGAGGTGTGGTTTGAGAGTTATCAATCGGTCGTACCCACTTGCTATCTGCAATAGAGTAAACCACACCAACATCTAGCCACTTGATATTCTCTTTCTTCACTACTTCTTGCAACAATGGGTTCAGCCGTCGCTAATGCTCCATGCTTGGTACACAATTCAGCTCGAGCTGGATTTTTTGAGTGCATATGCCTGGAGGGATCCCGATGATGTCAGCCATAGTCCATTCAATTGCCTTTTTGTGCCGTTTCAATACTCTGACCAAAGCTTCTACTTGCCAGTTTGTCAAGTTGGCTTCAATAATTACTGGAAAAGTATTATTTTCCCCCCAAGAATGCATATTTTAGGTGGTGAGATAATGCCTTGTGTTCCTGAACTAGAGGGACCTCTACTGAGGGTTTTGTTGGTGCAGTTACCCGATTTTTTAAATCAAGGTTTAACTTCTTTTGTCTGAAGTTATACGACCGCATTCCTTCTAGAGCATTTACCAGTTCTTGATACCTTGGTACTCCATCTTCCTCATAATTCATCAAGACGGCTGCTGGTGTATCAATATTCATCATCTCTCCTATGGACACTAGCAACTTTTTGTCTTCCATCTAAGTGCTCCTAGAGGAGATTCTTGGGGCAAGGCTTCCTTGTTGTAACCCGAATGAATCACAGATGAAAAAAAACATAACTGGAAAAATAACAACTAAAAGTTAAACACAAGAAATTAATCTAATCTTACCCGTATTGCCCGGCAACGACACCACTTTTTGATAAAGCTTAGACTTACACTCTTGATAAAGTATGAAGTAGACGTTGTCAATAAAGAACCCAACAAAGGTTGTGGCCGAATCCACAGGGAATATGGTAAGAACTAGACTAATGCAAGTATTTAAGCTTTTAGGTATGTTATCTCTAAATTGGGGGGTTTATAGAAAAACAGTAGTAAAACAAGAGTGAAAATATGTTGTTTATCAGGATTTAAAATTAACTAGGGTAAGTGTTCCCTATGGGTTCAAAACTACTTCAGGTTTACCCTCATGATCGATCCCAATGCTTATTTATAGAACTAATAACTAGGATTTATTCAAACAACTGGTGCATCCCTTTGGATGACTATACTTAATCACCAAGTTAGGTCTCATAAGTGATTTCGATAAAACCGTAATCAAATTGTTCCAAATTAACTATCTTGCGACTGCAGGTCAAGTTATAAAATTATAATAAAAGTCAAGGCTTTGTTGTAACTCTGTTTTCCGAATATCTACTTCTCAAGGTTCAAGAAAGTAAAGAATTTGGGCAAGTCCTAACGTTGCGCTTCATTAAGAAACTTTAAAGATGAAGAGAATACAATACAAGCGTTTAGCATTGGTTTCGAATCACTTTGTGTAACCCTAGTTCATTAATCCACCATGGTTCCCACAACCCTAGTTGTGGAAGTTTTAGTCTCTCATGATTGTAAGATTATGATTAGTATTCATAGACAAACACATAATTAAGTACTTACAACATTGATTAAAAGAAAACCTTATGTGAATATTTCAAGAAAATATGATTAACAAAATCAAGAACAATTGAGAAATCCATGTTTTTATTCTCAAGAATTACTCTCCAATGTTGTCAAAAACTAATTACAAACTAATGATGAACCTCCTCTAACTGCTTCTAAGCTAAAATAAACCTAAATAGTATTTACATAAATAATAAAATCCTTTTTCTAAGTTAACAAGGAAATATCCAAATTTGGTGCCAACACTTGATACAGCTCCTCTACGACCCGTAACAGGATTGTATGGGTCTTGTCTTGTCTCATACATCCCTTGGCTTCTACAGAAATTGCAAAGTGTTGTCCTCTGGTACTACTCATAACAAGATCCCATGAGTCGTACAATCGAGTAATGGTTTGACACTAAGAACTCTGTCATCTTCTGAAGATTTCTACGAATGTCTTGATACGCCTCGTAACTTTCTCCGACGACTTGTAATAGCTTGTTGTAACATGAGATCTGCTAAGTCCCAAAATTCTCTGGAGTTCTCCACGGTTCTTGGTACGGGTCGTAAGTAGATGCTACAATCCATAAGTGCTACCCCTATCAAGAGACTTCAATTGTGAAAATTTCTCTAAATTATTCTATGGCTCAATTTATAGCTCATACCAGGATGGTACGACTTGTACTGAGAGTCGTACTTTGGCTTTGCCTTGTACCAATCTTCTGGGCTTTTCCACGAGTCTCAGTACGGCTCATACAATCTTGGTACGACTCATACTAAGATTAGTACTTGTCCTCTTTTTAGCACTTCTCTACAAATTTTGCACATTTTCACTCCAACACATATTTTCCAAAAAAAACAAAGTAAAAACACCTCATATACATATAAACACACCTAAGTCCATGCTATTTTCCCAGTTTTAAGCGTCGAAAGTGTTGGAAACTCACAACACATCAGGTCTGAAGCCCATGTCTAAGATACTCCTTGATTCTACTGCACAGGGACAGATTCTATCCAAAAGTTATGATTGTCACGACCCGAATGCACACTAGGATCGTAGACACGGGACAAGGGACCCCGAGAGACCCCAAGTCGACCCATGGAACATGCATATAACTAATCTCATTCAAATAAGCGGAATGATAATCATAAAAACATAGCAGAAAAATAAATATAGCATAACATAAGGAAATACTAGACATATACATAGCTGAGTACTACATACTTGTCTAAAAGACTCTAATTCATAAGATGGATTGATGGGACAACATCCCCAACTAAGCCGACCAATAATGAAACATAAATAACCTGAAAGTATGTCAAACGGCCCTCGGAACATGAGGACTCACCAATAAGCTGAAAGCATAAGATGAGATGGACTAAGGGTGAGGATGAGCCTGAGATTCGGACCCTGTATCATGAAACGATAAAACATAGAAAGTATGCGGTCAGTACGTGAAATGTACCGAGTACACAGGGTAAGTAAAACGGACATTTTAGAGTAAATAAAACTCATAAATAAATATAAGAGAAGGACATCATGCTTACATCAAAATCATCGTAATAAAACATAAGGCTTAAGACTTTTAAATCATTCATAATGATTCATTTTCATAATTATAAGTAAACTTTATCAATACATAATATGAGCAAATAAAATATATANATTATAAGTAAACTTTATCAATACATAATATGAGCAAATAAAATATATATAGAAATGCATAAAACATGCGGAACAATGGGAGGACTCATCATAACTGACACCATCATGGTAGAGCCTTTCATGATGCCTCACTATCTCGCTCAAGTGGGATGAGCCGACCCTGGCTTGCCAGGCGAGGGTCATGTATTAGCCATGATATCACATTTGAAGGGATAATCATCATTACAATATATCATTAGAAACCCACAGTGGCACGTGGTTATGAGACACCGACGTAGTCCTTTGAACGCCAGTGGCACAGTGCTAGACACTTCTCCAAAAAATATGCATATAGGTTCATACCTAATAAATATCGTCATGCATTAAATTCATTGGCTAAAATATAACATTTATCATCATTGATCCCCTTTAAACATGCTTAGGCAAGAATCAAAGGCTCTTTTTCATAGGCCAACATTGTAAATTGATAAATCAAGTTATTTGCTTCATAAATCATAAATCATTCTTCAACATGTGGGCATTGCCCAATACTTCATCATATTCAATTCTTTCAAAAATATGCTCATAAACATGGGTAACTTGAAATCGCTCTTTTCCATTATCAATAAACTCAAAATATTGAATATTCATCATAAAACATAACTTTGATGAACTTTCATGAATGGGCAATTTAGATTTAAAAAGCTCGAAACATGATTTTTAAGAAATTATTATAAAACCAGCCCATCATTTATAATTCAATAACTAAAACACATTTAAATCATACCCATAAAGAGAAATCACATTTTCATGCATTTGGGTACAACCCCGTAGAACTTGAATAGGAGGATTCATGATTTAAATCGAAATTGGGCATGGGTAAGGAAGAATTTAACCCATTCTAAATCCCTACATACCTACAAATGGATTGATGCGAAGTTCCTTGAATACCCGCAAAGATATAGATGGAAACTTGTGGAAGAAGACCTTGAATCTCCCAAAAATCTCTCTAATCTTTTGCATGAGGATGGGAATGCATAAAGAACTTAACTCATCTTATCACACTTAGAAAAATATCCAGAACGACATAGTTTTAGGGTCTTGAAATGTGGAAAAGTTGAAAATGCCCTTAAAATTATTTCCCTGAAAACTGTTTCGGACGGACCAACGACCGACCCAACGGGTCGTTGCAAAAGACCACGTCTCGTGGTATCGAATTGTTGGGTCGACTATATCATATCATATCTCTGATCCTTCAAACGACTTATCAGGATGAGTCATTACTTCAAATGATGAGTCGTTGAATCGACCGTCGTCAACTCCTTGACCATACCTGACTTTCCTTAACACGAGCCTCACTACAACTCGTGGTGGCATCCAATGAGTCATTTTCTCCATCCGTTGAATGCACTGAAATCCTCAACCCTCAAACAATGACTAGAAACAACGGGTCATTGCCTCTCACAACAAATCATGGAATGCCCCATTGTTTCCCCCTCATCCTAAGTCCAGTCCTTCCAACAACTAGTAAAAACGACTCATTGTTACTAACAACAATTTGTTACACCATCCGTTGTCTCCACTGCTTCCCTGAACTTCCCAAACCATGACAACTTATGACGACACGTGGTATCCAACCATGTGTCGTTGGGTCGCCTGTCTTGTGATGTTTTTGCCAGTTTTCTGCACTTTTCAAATTCAACTCCTAGGTCTATTCTTAGACATCTCCGGGGTATTACAATATCTCCCCCTTGGAAACATTCATCCTCAAATGTACAAAAAAAGCAACAAACAGAAAAATACAATTTATCATAGCCATATACTGATCATTTTAACCGAAATTTTCATGGAATGACTACCTCCGAATAAAACCACATAGTTGAACTGATCTTATACTTCACATACACATTCATACAAATAAAAGAAACTTGCACACATGAACTGAATATGAAAACTAGATAGAGTCATTCGACAAAACTAATACCTCAAGTCGGAACAGAGCAGGTAGAGAATAAATGTGGGTATCTATCCATCACATCCGCTTCGGCTTCCCACGTAGCTCCCTTAACATGCTGATTTCTCCATAATACTTTACAATTGAAGCTACTTCTTTGTTCCTTAGCTTACGGACTTGACAATCTAATATTTCACCAGAATTTCTTTATAGATGAGGCTATCCTTTACACCAACGCTCTTTACCGGGACTACTAAAGCTGGATCACCCAAGAACTTTTTCAAGAGTGATACATGAAACATGGGATGAATTGAAGCCAACTATATGGAAAGTCCGACTCATACGCCACCTTACCAACACTCCTCATAACTCGTTAAGGACCAACATATCGAGGACTGAGCTTCCCCTTTTCCCCAAACCGCATGACCCCCTTCATGGAAGATACCTTTAGAAATACCCAGTCGTCCACATCAAACACCATGTCTCTTCTCCTGACATTGGCATATGATTTCTAACGACTCTAAGCAGTTTTCAACCGGTCCCTTATCAACTGGACCTTTACCATGGCCTCATGTACCGAATCGGGTCCAATCATGGATGCCTCACCAACCTCAAACCATCTGATGGGTGATCTACACCTTCGCCCATAAAGAGCCTCGAACGGTGCCATCTGGATACTAGAGTAATAATTGTTATTATAGGCAAACTCGATCAAGGGAAAATGGTCGTCCCAACTTCCTTTTAAATCCATAACTCATGCCCTCAACATATCCCCGAGGGTTTGAATCGTTCGCTCTGCCTGGCCATCTGTTTGCAGATGGAAGGTTGTACTGAGCTTAACCTGCATCCCAAGTCCTTTTTGAAAAGAAAGGCAGAATTGAAAGGTAAAGTGAGTACCTCGATTTGAAATAATAGACAAGGGCACTCTATGAAGTCAAACCAACTCCCGAATATACATCTTAGCATAATCATCTGCTGAATCCATGGTCTTTACCGGTAGGAAGTGTGCAGCCTTAGTTAACTTTTCTACCACCACCCAAATGGAGTTATAGAGTCGGCGAGTACGAGGTACACCTGTAACGAAATCCATGTTAATTTCTTCCCACTTCCAAGTGGGGATGCTGATATCCTACAGTACGCCTCCCGGCCTTTGATGGTATCCTACAGTACCATGTGCCTCGTGAAATATCCGAACCCACAAATTATGAACGTCTGGGACACATAGCCGAGCCTGATATCGTAGAACACCATCTCCCCCTTGGGAGAAAACCTCCACCTTTTGACTCCGCACTAATTCCTTCAGTTTCCTCAAAGTTGGATACTCATCTTTCTTAGACTTGACATCAACCACCAAGGATGATTCTGACCCATTTTGCACGACAACGTCGCCATTGGTTGTGTCGATCAATCTAACCCCCAGCCTTGCAAGTCGATGGACATCTCTCTCCAACTCTTTCTTTCCTTCATCCACGTGGGACACACTCTCAATAGAGTGCCTACTAAGTACATCCGCAACCACGTTAGCCTTGCTCGGGTGATAAAGGAAACTCATATCGTACTCCTTCAGCAACTCCAACCACCTCCTTTGCCGAAGATTGAGATCTTTCTGCATGAATGCATATTGCAAGCTCTTGTGATCCGTGAACACATCCACATGAACCCCATACAAGTAATTCCACCATATCTTCAGTGCAAACGTCACCCCAGCCAACTGAAGATCATGGGTCGGGTAACGTGAACCTTTAAGTGTCGAGAGGTGTATGCTATCATCTTTCCTTATTGCACCAACACACATCCCAGTCCGACTCTCAAAGCATCACAATACACGACAAATCCATTGGTACCCTCGGGTAAAGTCAACACTGGTGCTAAAGTAAGTCGGGTCTTCAATTCTTGCAAACTTTTCTCATAATCCTCTGACCATTGGAACTTTATCTTTTTCTGAGTCAACTTGGTCAAAGGTGCCGCGATAGATGAGAAATCCTCAACAAACCTTCGGTAGTAGCCTGCTAGGCCCAAGAGACTTCGAATTTTCGAAGGATTCACCAGTCTAGGCCAATTCTTCACCACCTCGATTTTATGAGAATCCACCCTTATGCCACCACTCGACACCACATGGACAAGAAATTCCATCGAGTCCAACAAAAATTCACACTTGCTAAACTTTGCATACAACTGATGATCCTTGAGGGTCTGAAGTACTATTCTCAAATGAGAGGTATGCTCCTCCTCACTCCGAGAGTATATAAGGATGTCATTAATGAACACAATCACGAACATGTCCAAATATGCCTTGAATACCATGTTCATTAGATCCATAAAAGCAGCAGGAGCATTGGTTAGTCGAAATGACATAACTACAAACTCATAATGGCCATACAGGGTCCTAAAGGCTGTCTTTGGGATATCACTCTCCCGGACTCTGAGCTGGTGATACCCAGACCTGAAATCCATCTTCGAAAATCACCTGGCACCATGGAGCTGGTCAAATAAATCATCAATCCTAGGCAAGGGGTACCTATTCTTTACGGTAACCTTATTCAGCTGTCGATAATCAATACACATTCGAAGGGATCCATCCTTCTTTCAAACAAATAGAACCAGTGCGCCCTATGGAGACTTGCTCGATCTAATGAAACCCTTATCCAACAAGTCCTTCAACAGTTCTTTTAATTCTTTTAGCTCGGCTAAAGCCATCCTATATGGAAGAATAGAGATAAGTTGCATATTTGGTAATAGATCAATACTTAAATCAATTTCCCTTTCCGGAGGAACACCTAGCAAATCATTAGAAACACCTCTGGATATTCGCACACCACCAGAACTGACTGAATAGTCGGGGTCTCGGACTCCACATCCTTAACCCTAACTAGGTGGTACATGCAACCTTTATAGATCATCTACCTTGCCTTAAGATAGGTAATAAATTGACATGATGGTACCGCTAAACTACCCTTCCACTCCAAAACCGACTCACTCGAAAAATGAAATTCCACTGTACGGGTCCTACAATTAATTGAAGAATAACATGCAAACAACCAATCCATTCCAAGAATAATGTAAAAGTCAGTCATAGCTAACTCTACAAAGTCTGCAGAGGTAACCTTGTGCAACACAGTGACCGGGCATCCTCTATATACTCATCCAACTACGACCAAATCACCAATAGGGGTCAAAATTGAAAATGGTTCTGATAACGTATCGGGACTAACTACAAGTATAATAGCAATGTAAGGAGTCAAAAAAGATAATGTAGCTCCGGGATCTAGCAAGGCATAAACATCAATATGAGAGACACGTAACATACCAGTGACCACGTCTGGCGAAGCCTCCTAATCCTGGCGCGAGGCAAGGGCATAGAATCGGTTTTGGCGCTGTGTCACCCGCACTAGTCGATGCTCCCAGTGGAGCGGAACGGGCTGGAGCTACTGCTGTCCAGGTTGTCTGTGCACGACCCCTATCATCACCCTGTCTAGCATATGGGCACATTCGTTGCATGTGCCTAGATCTACCACACCCATAGCAGACATCTGAGCCGAGCAGGCACTCCCCAACATAACTCTTTCCGCACTTCCCATAGGCTGGAGAGGTATACTCTAACTAGATACCCCTCTGATCCCTCAACCTTGAAGCCCTGCTCCTCTAATCACTCCTGGGCCTGGATAGAACACTAGTTGATGATGGTGTTGGGGCTAGTGACCTCTGCTAGAGTTGTGGATGGTAGCCACCACTGGACCTCTGATGCGCAAAACCCACGACTATCCGCTCGAGCCCTCTTTGCCTCCCTCTCCCTCGCATGAGTCGCCTCCATCTACTGGGCGTACAACACTATGCTAGGAAAGTTCATATCCTGGTGAAGCATGGCTGTCCTGCAATCCTTTTCTAAATAACCAGCCACACCATGAACGAATCGGCTCACACACGCCCTCTAATCCATCACTAACTCTAGGGTGTATTTTGACAAACGAGTGAACTCAAGTGAATACTCCAGCACTGTCATCTTTCCCTGCTTGAGGTTCACAAACTCAGCTGACTTCAACTCCCTCATCTCCTAAGGGAAGAACCTGTCGACAAAAGCCATGTGGAATTCATCCTAGCTAATAGGGCCTGCTCTCGCTGACCTGCTATCCTTCCATTTCTTGTACCAAATATGAGCGACCTATTTCAGCTGATAAGAGGTAGAGTCAGCACACTCCTCGTTTTTCACCCCCATAACCTGAGTGACCTTCAATATCCCTTCAATAAACTTGTGTGGATTCTCATCAACCTTTGTTCCCATGAACTCAGGAAGGTTCATCCTCAAGAAGTCTCTAATCCAAGTTGTTGTTGCATTTCCATTATATGGGACCTGCGCAACAGCCTACTAGTTGACCTGAGCGGTCAAAGCCTGCGCCAACATCTGAATAAAGCGTGGGCAGCTGGCTCTAGTGCTTGGGGCTCCTGAACAGGTGGAGCTTGCTGATACCCATGGTCATTGCCACCCAAGTGTCCTTCATCATTTCTATTCATTCTTCTAGGAGCCATAGTTCTACAATCACGAATAACACGAATAAGAAGGATGGAGAGGCTTTTCAATGCACGACATAGAACAAGAAAGAAGGGAACATTTCCTAAACGTCTAGAAGCCTCCTCGTCATAGGCGTGGCGTGATTCACACCCAAAAATACTCTACTTAACATGGCTTTATGAGAACCTCGGACACTCCAAACCAATTGCTCTAATACCAAGTTTGTCACGACCCGAACATACACCCAAATCGTAGACACGAGACAAGGGACCTCGAGAGACCCCAAGTCGACCCATGACACATGCATACAACTAATCTCATTCAAATAAACGGAATGATAATCATAAAAACATATAGGAAACGTAAATATAGCATAACATCAGGAAATACTGGACATATACATAGCTGAGTACTACATACTTGTTTAAAAGCCTCTAATACATAAG
>JACEIK010001651.1:159942-172100 GCA_018107945.1 Datura stramonium | reverse complement strand
GGTCTACAACATTCCACACACTTGTCACAATCACTCCTTTGTAAACTCTTTAGCCACGGGCGTTTTAGATTCCAATATTTTTATGAAAAAAATTTTAGTAAGGAAAAACAATATAAAATCTGCCCAAGCTTTGTAGTTCAACAATGGAGATGAAATCTTGTCATGCCCAAATCAATTAAATCTAGAATATGGTGATGGCACATAATGTACGTCAATTACTCAAGCCCAGAATGCCTAGTTAATTCAACATGGTAATCAATATCATAATCAAGTCACTAGGGTTAACTATGCGATATTTTCACACTTCCATCATGTTCATGAGTTTCTACGATGATCATGGAAGGAATGTACAATTCCCAATCAATACTAGAAACAATTTAGGAAGAACATACTACATGCATACATACTCAACATATATTCCCACAATTTCATCATCTTCATGCATGACTACGATAATCAAATGTACAATAAGCATAACCTATTCATTACCCAAGACAATTTATGAAGCAACATATTATCCTCATGCAATCCCAACATATGGTCCATATTCAAAGCAACCAACCAAATTAACAGCAAAACTAAATTCCATATTTTCAGTAAATAATTGCATTTAAGAAAAGGAATAAAGAATAAATTCCCCATTTTTTCAAACCCTAGATCATGATATTCTAAATAAATTAAATCAGGTTCTTATTGAAAACATTTTTGGACACAAGGATGAATCCTTGTTGAAGTCCCACATACCTAGTAGACGAAAATCCCGCGTGATTATCTTCCTTGAAGCTTGAAGAACACCTTGGTGAAACCCCTAGGATTTTTGTGAAGAGAGTAGGAAGAAAGAGATTGAGAGAATGAGGGTTTAGGTATAGAAGAACCATTAAAAATGTCCACAAACATACCCAAAACGACATCACTTTAAATATGGGAGCATGGGATTTTACCAAACTTCCCCTGAGAAAAATCTGAAAATTGCCCGAACTGATGCCACGACTCACCTAACAAGTCGTCCAATCCAACGACTCGTTAGATCCACTCGTTAGGTATACTGGAAATTTTTTATCCTTCAAGCCACGACCAATATAAAGAATCATCACCACACCCAATGATTCATCCTGCCCTTTCGTTAAGTACACTAGAAATTTCTTTAAAACCAAAGATTCTCCCTCCTAACGACTGACTTGACGAGTTGTTGCCAGGCAAGATGACTCGTCAGGTCGTCCGTTTCCACTGGCCCTGCTCACCCCCCTTGAATGCTCCCCCACGAGTAAAACCACGACTCGTGGGGTCACCTAAGGAGTCATTCCCTGACTCTTCATGCATCAAATTTCTGCTGACTTTTTCTTCTGCACTTCTTCTAACTCCGGGGTCTGATCTCTTTGACTTCTAGGGTGTTACAATATCTCCCCCTTGCGAACATTCGTCCTCAAATATTGGTTGAACATGCCAAAAGGTTAGAGATGAAGCCGGTATCCAAATATCCATCAA
Organism: Datura stramonium; assembly: GCA_018107945.1. Lineage (NCBI taxonomy): Eukaryota > Viridiplantae > Streptophyta > Magnoliopsida > Solanales > Solanaceae > Datura > Datura stramonium. Next base: position 170,615 of record JACEIK010001651.1, on the reverse strand, counting down.
TCACAGCTAATCACCAACGGAGAATCTGACTTCGGGCCAACCTTATACACTAAACCTAAAACTTACATCTAACATGCACACCATAACTCAAGGAAGGCCGAAGAACATGGTGCCTACATAGAACTAGGACAAGTCACCGAAAAGAACTATTTCCCCCTCTTTAATTCGGCACGGAACTGATACGCATTGATTCTTCATTCACAAATCACTTTCCAATACTAAGCTAGGATTCACAATATTTATCTAACTGAGGGTAAGGATTTCATAAACACGAGTCATCCCCGACATCTATAACTAAGCACATACTTGAGATAATCTAAAGTTACTGAGTTAACAAATAACATCCAAAGATTGAGTTCAATCCGAACACATAAGAAAACATGGATTAACACACATAACTGATTTATAACATGAAATTAAGCATTAAGGACCCATAGGGAAAAACTGACTTCAATGACTGAAACGGTTACCTCTAAACCTCGGGAATATGCATATGGGAGTAAACATAACTTAACTCTAATCGAGATACAAAAGAGGTTATTTGAACTTAGTAGAGATCGACATAATGCAACTGCTAAGGCTGAAATCCCTTTATGATCATTTTCAAGGTCTGACTTACTTCACGTACTCACTATCTCCCCCTTAGCTTAAAGCAATCATTCTAAGGCTCATAAATCCTTCTTCAAGTCAGGTTTACTTACTAATCCTTAACTCCTCTTTCACTTCTGACCTTCACCACAAGCCTTACACTAACATCTATTTACATCACACAACAACAATCTTTTCCCCCAATCACGACATAGCTTCTTATTCATTATAGAGGTTGGAATCACATAAAGAATAACACAAGATTCATAACATACCTGTGGCCACTAATGGCGCCTTGCCCTTATCCTGATGGGCTGCTACTAGATAAGAGTGGATTTGACGATGTCCGCCTCCTGGGTTAGAGGATGTACCCTGCTGAAACGAACGGGATATAGGAGCTACTGAAGAGGTGGTCGAGGATCTGCCCCCACCGCGCTTATAAAAGCTGTGCAATCTCAATGCATATGGCCCGCCTTGCTGCACCAAAAACAAACATCTGTGCCAGCCATGCAAACTCCCAAGTGGTTCTTTCCACAGCTAAAACACAATGGGTATGTGATCTCCCTTACTCTAGGCTTGTACGGAGTACTGGATGTCGAAGGTGTTGAGGCTGCTGATCTCTAATGATAGTGTGGGTGATATCCGGTACCCGACCTCTGATGGGAGGACTCTAAGTCTCCAGTCCTAGCCCTCTTGGCCTCTCTCTCTCTTTTCCTTCCAAATTTTCTGCTTCTATTTGTTGAGAAAATATTACCAAGCGTGGGAAGTCTATTTCCCTGTGCAACATGGCAGTCCTACATTCCTTGACCAAGGAGTCTGACACTCCATTCACAAACCGTCTTACTCGGGCCCGCTGGTTAGCTGCCATCTCCGACGCATACTTAGATAACCGAGTGAACTCCAACGTATACTCCTGGTCCGTCATATCATTTTGTCTCAAATTAATGAAATCTGCCACGTTTGCCTCCCTCAACTCCCGAGGGAAAAAACCTATCCAGGAACGCGGCCATAAATTCATCCCAACCTATGGGACCCGCTTCAATTCCCTGACTATCTCTCCACTGATAATACCAGATGTAAACAACTCCCTTTAACTAGTAAGAGGCTAATTCCATGCTCTCCTTCCCCGTCACTCCCATAATGTGAGTAATCTTTTATATCTCCTCTAAAAACTCATATAGGTCCTCTTCCAACTTCGACCCCAAGAACTCGGGAGGGTTCATCCGAGGAAAATCTTTTATCCTTGTCGCCGCTTCATTTCCATGATGTAAGGCACGGGCTACTGCCTACTGATTAATCTGGGCGGTCAGGGCGTGCGCTAACATATGGATGGCTGCTCGAAACTCGACATGAGCAACACGATCCTCCATTTGATCAGTCTGGGCTGGTGGTACCTGCTGGAGATTGTTACCACGTCCTTTTCCATTCGCTTGTCGGGGAGGCATTATCTGTGAGCGCGTAAAGCACGAGTTAGGGGAGGAAATGTTTAGAGTTTTATACTCTACAGACGATAAGAATCATGAAGAAAGGGGAACATTCCTAAAAAGTCTCCTAGCCTCTTCGTCATATGTGGCGCGCTTCACACCCATGAAGAAGACTCTATGTAACGCGGCTTTCAGACATCCTAGGACACTCCAAACCTATTTATCTGATACCAAGTTTGTCATGACCCAAGAGTACACCCAGATCGTAGACACGGGACAAGGAATCCCAAGAGGCCCCAAGTCGATCCATGGCATAATCATAGCATACACTTAACATAAAAGAAAACCAACAATATGGATAAGCGGAACTAATAATAAGAATCTAGTATAGCCCATAATAGGAATCTTAACAACATTGAACGACAACGCTAAAATCTGTTTAAACAAGTCTGAAAGCCTTCTACTAACTGATGAGTTGTTGCGACAAGCCCCCAGCTAACTCCAAAAGTCTAAACACTCAAACATAATAAAATAAGAATATAAACCACATCCTTGGAGAATGAGGACTCACCTCTAGCAGCAGGGAGAGAGAGAAGTGTATCTAGCCATGCGGTTGGACCTAGAGACCAGAACCTATATCATAAAACAATATAGCATAAGAGGCATGCGGTGAGTACTTCGAATGTACTGAGTATGCAAGAACGTAATTAAATAACTCATAAGCATAAGTACACAAGCAGGGAGTACCATAAATCACAGAATTAGTAGCATAACCGAAACGAGATACGACAACCTTATATAAGATTCACATATTCATACTATCGTGATCACATTATAAGGACATGCATTATTATAAGATCCATCGATGCACAAAAGTAGTAATCAAAATGATATAGGATGCAATGTCGTGACTGATATCAAGAGGGTCCCTGACTGTCTAGGGGAAGAATTCTTACTAGCGAGAATCACTATCTATCGAAGGGAAAGAAAGCTCTAATTTAGAGAGTCACTGACTAGCTAGTAATGTTAGTCCCGACTGAAAGAGGAGAAATACGTGAGACTAGTATCTAGGGATGTGAGTCCTGACAGACTAAGGAAATACTCTTACTAACGAGAATTACCGACTGACTAGGAAAACATTCTTGCTAAGGAAAATCCCGACTGAATAGGGAAACATTCTTTCTAACGAGAATCCCGACTGACTAGCATTACTCCAAACTACCACAACTAATCGGAGACAAGGACATTAACTAATTTTTCATCATACAACATTCTCATCAACAGGTTGGGGGATACTTTCTAATAATATAAAGCCCAAAAGTTGGAAAACCATTCTCACGCATTATCATCATAATTCACCTCATCATGGAGTCCAATCAATAGCTATCTCAAACATCTTACACTAACGAGCATTCTATAGAGTCACATTATGCATATACTATCATGACATTCCGAACTCCAAGTTCATCTCATTCACATGTAATATGAGGTCATACATGGTGTATAAATATATTACTTTTCTTATTTATTTATCAAGATATATGACTTCGGTTATTTAGGTCTACAACATTTCACACACTTGTCACAATCACTTCCTTGTGAACTCTTTAGCCACGGGCATTTTAGATTCCAAGATTTTTATGAGAACAATTGTAGTAAGGAAAAACAATATAGAATCCACCCAAGCTTCGTAGTTCAACAATGGAGATGAAATATTGTCATGCCCAAATCAATTAAATCTAGAACATGGTGATGGCACATAATATACTTCAATTACTCAAGCCCAACATGCCTGGTCAATTCAACATGGTCATCAATATAATAATCAAGTCACTAGGGTTAACTATGCATTATTTTCACACTTCCATCATGTTCATGAGTTTCTACGATGATCACGGAAGGAATGTACAATTCCCAATCAATACTAGAATCAATTTAGAAAGAACATACTACATGTATATATACTCAACCTGTATTCCCACAATTTCATCATCTTCATGCATGACTATGATAATCAAATGAACAATAAGCATAACCCATTCATTACCCAAGCCAATTTATGAATCAACATATTATCCTTATGCAATCCCAACATATGGTCCATATTCCAAACAACCAATCAAATTAACATCCGAACTAAATTCCATCATTTCAGTAAATAATTACATTTAAGAAAAGGAATGAACAAGAAATTCCCCATTTATTCAAACCCTAGATCATGATATTCTAAATAAATTAAATCAGTTTCTTATTGAAAATATTTTGGGACACAAATATGAAAGAATATCCTTTTTGAAGTCCCACATACCTAGTAAACAAAAATCCTGCATGATTATCTTTCTTGAAGCTTGAAGAACACCTTAGTGAAACCCCTAGGATTTTTGAGAAGAGAGGAGGAAGAAGGAGATTGAGAGAATGAGGGTTTAGGTCTAGAAGAACCCTTAAAAATGACCCCAAACATAACCAAAATGACATCACTTTAAATCTGGGAGCGTGGGATTTTACCAAACTGCCCCTGAGAAAAATCTGAAAAATTGCCCGAACTAATGCCACAACTCACCTGACGAGTCGTTATCCCACCCAAAAACTCGTTAGGTCCACTCGTCAGGTATACTAAAAATTATTGATCCTTCAAGCCATGACAAACGTAACAATCATCACCACACCCAACGATTCGTCCTACCCTTTCGTTAAGTACACTGGAAATTTCCTTAAAACAAAAGATTCTCCCTCCTAACGACTGACTTGACGAGTTGTTGCTAGGAAATATGACTCGTCAGGTCGTCTGTCTCCACTGGCCCAACTCACCCTCCTTAACTGCTCCCCCACGAGTGAAACCATGACTCGTGGGTTCACCTAACGAGTCATTCCCTAACTCATCCTGCAGCAAATTTCTGTTGACTTTTTCTGCTGCACTTCTTCTAACTCCGGGGTCTGATATCTAGGAATTTCAGGGTGTTACAACCTCGTACTTGTTGGCAGCAAGATTCCATTTGGGTAATAGTAGATCGGATGACCAAGTAAACACATTTCCTCCCAATTAAAACTACAGACTTAGCTAAGGATTATGCTAGGCTGTACATCCGGGAGTTAGTCAGACTGCATAGGGTGCCCTAGTCCATCATTTTAGATAGAGGTACCTAGTTCACCTAACATTTCTAGAAGTCATTTCAGAAAGGACTCACTACTCAGGTCAAGCTCAGCACAACTGTTCACCCTTAGACAGATAGACAAGCCGAGTGGACCATTCAGACCTTAGAAGATATGCTAAGATCTTGTGTGATCAATTTCAAGGGCAGTTGAGATGATCACCTACCCCTCATCGACTTTGCATAAAACAATAGTTACCACTCCAGTATTCAGATGGCCTCATTTGAGGTATTATATGGTAGTGTGGGTCTCCTATCAGGTAGTTTGAAGTTGGTGAAGCTAACTTGATAGGACAAGACTCAGTTCATAAAGCTATATAGAAAGTGCAACTTATCAGGGAAAGGTTGAAAATAGCTCAAATCCAATAGAAATCATATGCTGATGTGAGGAGGAGAGAGTGAGAATTTTTTGTAGATTATTGGGTGTATTTGAAAATTTCACCCATGAAAGGGGTGATGAGGTTCGAAAAGAAAGGGAAGCTCAGTTTGAGGTATGTTGGGCCCTACAAAATTGCGAGGTGAATTGGCAACGTAGCCTATAAGCTAGAATTACCTTCAGAATTAGCATATGTCCACCCAGTCTTTCATGTGTCACTATTGAAGATTTTCATCGGTGATCTGAGCTCAATTGTGCCATTAGAAAATGTGGGAGTGAATGATAGCCTCTCTTACGAAGAAGTCCCAATTTAGACCCTAGACCATCAGGTCCATAAGCTGAGGAATAAGGAAATCGCTTCCGTGAAAGTCTTGAGAAGGAACCAGTTAGTGGAAGGAGCCACATGGGAGGCCGAAGCAAATATGAAGGCAAAATACCCTCATTTGTTTCGTTCCAGTGCAATTTCAACATTAGGTATTAAAATTCTCCTTAGTTCTCTATTCAGTTTCATGTTCAATTCATGTGCCCCAAGTTTCTTTCATGTCGATGTATGTATATATGGTTCATCAATTCAGTTCAGCCATGTAGTTCCATCCAAAGTCAGTCACTCTGTTAGTTATCAACTTTAAATGTTCAGTATTTGGTATGATGATTACATTTCTCAGCTTCTCAGTGTGTTTACCAACATTCAGGGATGAATGTTCCCAAGGGGGAGATATTGTAATACCCTGAAAGCCCTAAGATAAGATCCGAGAGTTGAAATGAAAAAAATAGGATTTTCTGCACTAGGTCATAGGACAAGTCATCTAGTGACCCGTGAGGTGAACCACAAGTCGTTAGGTGACTCCTGTTGAGGAGGATGAGCTTGGTTGGATTTTTGGTTTTATGGCTGACCACAGGTGAAGCCACAAGTCGTGATCAGCCACATGAGTCGTTAGATTGGCCGTGGTCAAGGTCTTGCCTTGGATGTTAAAAAGTTGGCAGTGTTCCCAATGACTAGTCACCATAATTCATGGTGTCCCTTGTGGTGACTCGTGATGGGAAATTTCTAGTGCTGGTGATGAGAAAGACCATGAGTCATGGTCAGTAACAACAAATTGTCCAGTCCCTCGTTGGGACTGGTAATGTGATTTTTATGTGAAATTTTAAGGACTTTTCCATAATTTTATAAACTCCTAGACTCTAAATTATGCCTTTTTGGGCATGTTCAGGAAAGAGTTAAATAAGTGATCAATGTATTCCTCTCATTTCCTTCTCTCAAAACTCAGACTCATTACGAAGAACTCTCAAGCAGACTCCTCAAGGAAATGCTAGGGCATTTGATTGTTCTTCTCATTTTCCCAAAGGTTTTCTTCTAGATTTCCACACCAGGTATGTGAGAATTTAGCAAAGAAATTATCCTTCCTTGTGCCCAAAAATCAATCTAAATTTTCTTATCAGTTCTAAGCCTTGAGACTTTTGAATTTGAGGAATTTTTGCTCATGTTCCAATTAAATCATGTGAAATGTTGTTCATATTGTTTGTTGCTATATTCCCACTATCTACTGATCATGTTGATACTTGTTTCCTGAAAAGTGACTTTAGCCCTAATTCGATAAGTTTAGTAACTAAGGTCCTGCATAATTGTATAGACATAATGTTACTTGCCTTTATCATTGTGGGAAATTCCATGTTATTAATATCAGATGAATTCTCAGTCATTTGCATGCTAGCTCAGTTTAAATCATGATGTTAAAATCTTCAATTTCTTTCTGTAATGTCAACTGATCAGTTTTACCATAGTAAGCTCTTGAGGTGTCAGTAATGCCTCCCACTTATCAGTTATCAGTTAGTTCTATAGTTGGTTATGAAGATAAGCAGCTCTGACCAGTCATAGAACACCAGTTATGGAATTTGGTCTAATAAGACTCTCATGGTACTTCTAGATAAGTATCCCTCACTTAGTCTTGAGCCCCTGCTTCGAGGAATCATCTTGGTAGTAGTCTTCATGTTACAACTAACCAGTGGGAGTAGGATATAGCATCGAGAGGGCCGGGGTTCTAGTGCACCCAGGTTCCCAGAACTATGTTGCCACAGTAGGTTATTTTTTCCTGAATGGGCCTAGACAGTGATCACACATTCCATGCCTTTATACTTTGGAAAGGTATATTGGGTCCTATCGATGGGGAGTATACATCAAACTCCACATTTAGCTCACGTGGTTATATGTCGGTTATAGGCTCTCCCACTAGTCAGTACAGTCTCAATTCAGTTCAATTCAGTTTAGTTCAGTTTAGCTTAGTTTAGTATCCCATATCCAGGACATGTCTATGACCACCGGCCAGGGTTATTATTGACCATATCAGTTATATTTCAGTTGTATCGGTGTTTAGTGTTTTAGTTGGTCATTTCATGTCATTTCAGTTTAGTTACTAGTTCTTTCATGCATATTATATCTCCCACTTACTCAGTACATTCAAAGTACTGAAGCATACCTTCAATGTTGTATAGTATCATGATACAGTGTAGGTTCTCAGTCCCAACATTGTCAGTATTTCCCTCAGACGATATCAACAGCAGAATTTGGTATGTCCTTGTAATACCCCGGAAAGGGCTAAGAATAGACTGGGGAGTTGAATTTGAAAAGTGTAGAAAACTAGAAAAAACATCACAGAATGGACGACTCAACGACTCGTGGGTGGATACTATGATTTGTCGAAAGCATTCATGGAATGGGGGGTCTAGGGAAGCAGTTCTAACAACGGACGGTATAATGACTCATTGTCAGGAACAACGAGTCATTGTTACCAGTCGTGGAAGGACTGAGCTTAGGCTGAGGGAGAAACAACGGGGCATCCCACAATTCGTGGTGAGAAGCAACGACACGTTGTTTCTAGTCGTTGTTTTAGGGTTGAGGATTTCAGTGCATTCAACGGAGGGAAACCACAACTCATTGGATGCAACCACAAGATGTGGTGAGGCTCGTGGAAAGGAAAGTCAGGTTATGTCATGGAGTTGATGACCGTCGATCCAATGACTTGTCGTTTGAAGTAACGACTCGTCCTGATGAGCCGTTTGAAAGATCAGAGATATTATATGGGGCGGTGGATCCAAATAATCCATACCACGAATCCTGTTTTGGTACAACGACCCGTTGGGTCAGTCGTTGGTCCGTCCGGGACAGTTTTCAGGGAAATTTTATTAAGGGTATTTTTGACTTTTCTGCACTTTTAGATCCTAAACTACGTCGTTTTGAATATTTTCTGTGTGTGATAAGAGGAGTAAAGTCCTTTATGCATCTCCATTCTCATGCAAGAACTTTAGAGAGATTTTTAGGAGATTCAAGGTCTTCTTCCCCAAGTTTCCATAAAATTTCTTTGTGGGTGCTCAAGGAACTTTGAGTCAATCCATTTTCAGGTATGTAGGGTTTTTGAATGGGTGAAATTCTTCCCCACCCATGCCCAAATCTCAATTTAAAATCATGAATCTTCCTACTCAAGTCTATGGGGTTTTATTCAAATGCATGAAAATGTGATTTCTCCTTATGGGTATGATTTAATTGAGTCTTAGTTATTGAATTATGAAAGATCAGCTGGTTTTATATTATTTTCTTCAAAAATCGTGTTTCAAGCTTTTAAATCCAAGATGCCCATTTGATGAAACTTCATGAAAGTTATGATTTACAATGAATATGCGATATTTTGAATTTATTGATGACGGAAAAGCATGAATTCAAGTTACCCATATTTATGAACATATTTTGAATGAATTGAATATGATGAAGTATTGGACAATGTCCATATGTTAAAGAATGATCTATGATTTATGAAGTGAATTACAGGATTTATCGATTTATGATGTTAGCCGATTAAAAGGGCCTATGAATCTTGGATAAGCATATTTTAAAGGGGATCAATGATGATACATGTTATATCTTTGGCAATGAATTTTAGTGCGTGATGTTATTAATTTATGTATGAGCCTATATGCATGTTTTTAGGAGTCGTGTCTGCATCGAGCAACCCGGTGTTCAAAGGACTACACCGGTGTCTCACAACCATGTGCCACCATGGGTTTCTAATTATATGATGTAATGATAATGATCCCCGCAAATGTTATATCACTCCTTATGCATGACCCTCGCCTGGCAAGCCAGGGTCGGCTCTGCCCACATGAGCAAGACAGTGGGGCATCGTTAAAGGCTCTATCATGATGGTGTCGGTTATGACAAGTCCTCCTATTGTTTCGCATGTATTATGCATTGTCATATTTATGTTATTGGCCCAAGTTATGTTTTGACAATGTTTACTTACGATTATGATTATGAACACTTTACGAAATGATTTGAAAGCCTTGAGCCTTATGTTTTCCACAGGGTTTATGATATATGCATGATGTCCTTCTCTTACGTTTACTTATGAGTCTTATTTATTTTTAAATGCCCATTTTACTTACCTTGAATACTCAGTACATTTCATGTACTGACCGCATACTTTCTATGCTGTATCATTTCATGATACAGGGTGCGGATCTCAGGCTAAACCTCATCTTTAGTCTATCTCAACTTACATTCTCTTCTTATTGGTGAGTCCTCATGTTCTCAGGATTGTTGGAAGACTTTTATGTTATCTTTCGTTTCAGTATTGTTCGGGTTAGTTGGGGATATTGTCCCATCTACCCATCGTATGTTGTAGAGGCTTTCAGACCATGTGTAATATTTAGCTTATGTGTACGTCCAGTATTTTCTAGTGTTATGCTATGATTACATTCCGCTATGGTTTTATTATTATCATTCCGCTTATTTGAATGAGATTAGTTGCATGCATGAGCCATGGGTGGACTTGAGGTCCCTCGGGATCCCTTGTCCCATGTCTATGATCCGGGCGTACATTCAGGTCGTGACAAACTTGGTATCAGAGCCATAGGTTTGAAGTGTCCTAGGGTGTCAAAAAGTCGTGTTAAGTACAGTATATTTCATGGGTGTTGATCGTGGGCAAAATAGCATGTCCAAGTGATACTTTATAACTTAGTTTTACCTTGTTAATCTAATTAATTAGATACATTTTCATGCAATTTTATATAAATGTGAAGATATGTGCTAACCAACATGATTAGTCCTTGTTTTGTAGGTTTCAATGATTTTGAGGAACTAAATCA